>JAHXMU010026583.1:41527-58818 GCA_019455685.1 Philornis downsi
TCGATTCTTGTTTAGCAGCTGATACGGGCTCGCTTGGAGCTACTGATCTGAAGTAGCTTTACTAACATCGGCATCTGTTGTTCTTTTTTGTTAATAAGCCGTTACATCAACCTGAGTATTCAACACCATCGCTGATGGTTTGCGCTATTCTCTCAAGGATGTATTAGGAACAATGAGGGTCTGTGACCAATGCCCTATGCTGTCTAAAATCCTATCCCCGCATTTGCGTCTTTGCTTTTCTGTTTCCGTTTTTCTGCTTTTTAATACAAAATTAGCTCATATTTGCTGCTAGTGTTGAATTTTACTACTTTCTGTGTTCTTAGTAAATTTTTGATACTGTGAGCCTAAGAAAATCTTTTTTCGGACTTTGGTATAAACACCTCCAGGAACATTTTAAATGTCGTGGCCGGCGAAGCCTGCGAATGTTTTTTCCAAATACGAGTTTAGCATCTTTTTAGCCTCAGCAAATCGTAATAGTAAAAGGTAGGTAGACGAGGAAAAACTAGGTCTGTGTTGTTTACCGTTGTCAATATATATGTACAAAATTTCTCGAAAACAAAAAATATTGATAGCATTCAGTTTGCTCGTTCCAAAAGGAGAGTATCTATGCTGAGAGAGTTAATATCTCTGATATTCCTCTCTATAATATTACTATTGTGAATTGGTTTTAATAGAAACAACAACAATCGCTGCACTCTTTTTCTCATCGCGCATGCAATGTTAGTTTATTAATGAAATTTGGTAAAGCCGGTTGATTCTTGTAATGCGTCGTGTGTTTGCAAAGGTTTTGTTGATTGTAATTCTATTAATTTTCGCATAAAATTACGTATTTTATCAATTAATGTTTGTAATTTTAATGTGTTATTTTATCATTTAGTTAGAAGTTAGTTTAAAAGAGACAAAAGTGCATAAACATTTGCAAGAATGGTGTGAGAAAAGAAGTGGTCAATTTGGTTGGCTGTTGTTTTTCTTTTTCGTTTTGTGTTTGTTGTTATTATGCGGTTTTGTAAACGTAAACAAGAGTTGCGTGCGGCCAAATGAAATTAATCGAATATTCGGTTTTTCATGTGGGATGATGCAATTGGAAAAGATGAAAAAGAAAAGAAATGACAAGATGGAAGCAGAATTTATAAGGTGAGAATTACAACTGAATCATTTAAAACTATGATTTGTCAAACTTTTAGTTTGACTTACTATAAATTTATGTATGTGTATACATACATATGTACATTATGAATCGTTATGACTTACTTTGGCAAAAATTTAATGTCCAAAATCTAGTGTCTAAGGTACTAATTATCTTCTGAGGAAATGCGTTTAGTGATTTTTTTACGTCTGTCTAGCTGGCTGACTAGGGAGTACAAAAGCCACAATTTTTATAAAATTTATAATCCAGATCGTAATCGAGGATTATGAAGAGGCAATGTCGGTCCACCTCTTCAGGTGGTTTCCATATATTCGTAAATTGATCAGTTTTCTGAAATTCGGTTTTCCCCTGTAACTTTACATTCGTCAGACACGTTAAGTTAAATTGTTGTACATTACATTTCCATACAAATCGATCAGTTGGAAGAAGTATGCTCTTATATTCATATCTCTTAAATGATTGCACTAAATTTAATCAAATTTGGTAAACGCTAAGCGATTGTCTCTTTTTTGGTACCTCCTGTAAAAATTGACCGAATTTCAGAAATTCAATTATTCCCCTGCAACTTCAAATTTGTAAGACACAGTAATTTAAATTGTTGTCCATTGCATTTCTCTGCAATGCGTGGCAGCATTTTAAAACTATTTACAGACTAACCACTCCCCTTCTGGTACTTCCCTTACAAATCGCCATTTAGCAAATATACGTGTATTCTTATATTCATATCTCTCAAATGGTTGCAATAAATTTAGTCAAACTTTGTAAACTTTGAGCGTTTGCCCCCTTTTGGTGCCTTCCACACAAATTGACGGAACTTGAGAAATTCAATTTTTCTTCTGTAATTTTAAATCTATAGGTTCTTGTTCAGTGTATTTACTTAGAATTCTTTGTAAGCCCTGACAAAGATAGACCAATTGCCGATTTTAACCCATATCTTTCTAGCAGTTGTACTGAATTCAGTCAAATTTGGTACGCGCTGAGTGTCTGCCAAAGTAAAGTCTCACAATGAATATGGGTATCAATGCGCCAACCCTTTTGGGTTCAAAATTCTATATTTCTTTTGTGATTTCCACGCTGAGCGTTTGCCAGAGTAAAGTCTCACAAAGAATGTGGGTAGCATTGTCACAACCCTTTTGATATTTCTTTTACAAATTGTCCGATATTCCATTTTTCCTCTGTAATTTCGAATCTATAGCTTCTTGTTCAGTATATTAATTCACAATTCTTTGAAAGCTCTGAAAGAAATCAGTTAATCGGTTCCGTTTTGATACTTTCCAAATAAATTACCAATTTTAATATATATCTTTCTAGTAGTTGTACTGAATTCAGTTAAATTTAATACACATTGTGCGTTTTGTGAAGCAATTTCTGGGAATGAAAAGGGAGGACATTACACATCGCTTCTGATACCTCCCATAGAAATTGACCGATTTATCGAAATTTAATATATCTGCTGTAGTCCCTAATTCATAGACTGCAGTTACATAAGTTTTTGGCAATTATATTGCGTGTAAACACTTCGTACAATTTTGCAAAATCAAGCGGATAAGCACGCTCTTTTTCGGTTTCAAAAGTAAATTAAAATTAAACGAACATAAGGCTATGATTTCCATTATGACCTGCCATTATGTGCGAATTGCAATGTCATTTAAATGACTGCCTTTGGATTGGCTGCAGCAGTGGAACCTTTTGAGGTAGTTTTCGATCACTCTTTCCCACATTTCGGGTAATATCTCGGCGATAACTTGACGAAAGTTGGTTTTCAAATGCTCTAACGATTGAGAATTATCTGCGTAAACACGGGCTTTGACAAAGCCCCACAAAAACAAAAAAAAGTCTAACGGCGTCAAATCGCTTGATCTTGGTGGCCACTTGACGTCACCAAAATGACGCTTTCTGGAAACTTATTATGCAATAAAGCCAAAATTAATCGTTGTAAATCACGTTTGAATCACCAATTTTGTAGCAAGTTTTAACTATTTTTACCCGTTTTTCGGTTGTTAAACGGTTCATATTCGTGAATGGCAAACCTTTTATAAATAACACTTCAGATGGCAGGTATTTAACAACGAACAACCTTGCCAGACCGGCGGTTTGAAACCACTAAATGGATAACACTTTACAGTACAAATTACATAAATTTACACACTGAATTCAATAGCAATAAATTCAATATAATTTAACAGGCATCAATCATTTAGTCAACATAGTTTTGAAAATAAAAATAATAAAGTGTTTTTTATTTGTTACACCAACGTAAAATGATGTTGGGTGAAGACATACATAAGTAAGATAACCTGATTGAAATTTCTATAAAAATGGACTATTTTTAACAAAAGTATAGTTTTTTACATGTGTTTTGTTGACAGCTTTCTCGTGGTGAAAATATTGGCATCAACCCAGTATCGTATTTTTTTTATATTCACATTTGAACAGCGTTGAAAATGTGGCAAACTTATTGCATTCGTTGCTCCAACAGTACGAAATTTGAGAATAATTTACGACTCATTTTTTTAGCAAGAACCATTGGAACCATCATTTTGGCACTTTACAAAAGTACGTTGATCCTATTTTTGGATAGAAGTTGAAAATATACATATACATATAGTTATCGTGTAGAAACTTCAATTGGGAATCGTTACAGGTCGCTCTTACTCAGGCAGTTCGCAACTTATTTCAACAATTTAGTTTAGACGAAACCATCAAAAATCTGCAGCCGAATGATGCAGCTGTAAGAATGCTCAATATTGCTCTCTATTTTGTAACCTTTTTCTCACCAAAGCCTTGAGTTTTCGTGTAAAAGTCACACATTACATTGTGGTACGCAGTTTAAATTTTTCGGATCTCTTTCTAAATCTTACGTACTTTTCCTTACCTTCAACAGCATCAGGTTTTGCACACTGTGATATTATCTTTATTAAAGTTTTGTTTAGTATTGCAATTTCAGCAGCTACCTCTGTTGAAGCCTGTGATCTCAACGACATTTGGTTCCATCATGGCGGCACTACATACCACATAACCCATAATTTCACGCGCCTGATCGGGGCAATAATAGTCCATATTATGTGATATCGCACCGCGAGGCTTTTTCATTTGGGGCTGCGTAAAGTTCAAAGTTTACAAGATTATTATGCTACGGTTGAGGAATTGGAAGCATTATTACTCGTGTCACTAAAAGTTCTCGAACGCGTTGTCGAAAATTGCAACTCTATACTGAACAATGTGGGACTTAATAACGACCAACATTTGAAAGAAACAATCTTTAAAAAATAAGTGTAAAAAATAGTTCAAATATATGTGACCCACTGTGGAGTGATAGGTAGTACATGCGACTAATGTTTCGCATGGTCATGGGTTCAATCCCGTATACAGCCGTCCATCATTTGAGCCAACACTTCGAACAGTCCAGTAATAAACAAGCCTAGTAAATGGTCTAGCGAAACTGTGACGTTCAAAGTCTAAAAATAGAATGTGTTTAAGCTCATTGAATGTGAGAAGCTCTTCTATATTTAATTCATGAAATGCAAGAAAAGTTTTGCGATAAAATTGAATGTTTTATATCACACATATCATATTTCTTATCGTCGTAAAATCTTGTATGATCCAATCATGTCCGTCCCTGTGCCTGCTTAAAGTACGATAGATCTTCCTTAAAAATTTCTAACATTCATAGGTAGAAAAGTGGCCAGCAGGTAAACTCCTGCCCATACAAGAACCAAACCGACTTCCCAAGCACCAGCCACTTGCCAAAAAATTACTATTCACTCCTCCTTTTAAGGAATCGCACTAATAGTGGACGAAGTTTAACACTGGAGTTTCTGGTAAACGTCGATTTTCGCTGGAAAAATGACCTAAATCGACTTATAACGTATGTGGCAATAGATTGAAACAGTGACTTTTACATTCTGGTGACACATGCGGACGAAATCGGTCTAGTAGGAAAAAGTGTCTATATGTATAGCTATATATGATGACAGTTAATGGACATCGGGAAAGGATACCCCATCTCAATTACTATTGAGGTAACCTCTCTTACTGTAACAGTAAGACGCATTATTTCTATTTTTGCACGACATGAACATAAAATTTGTAATCACAAAACATATTCTAGTATTTGAATTTATTTCTTGGCGAACTCGGTACAAATTATAATTTTAAACTAATGTAATATTAATTTTTCGATGAGACCCTTGATCTAGAAAATAATCATATTCAATTATTTTCACATTTATGAAAGTGATCCCAAAACTAGCCGACCTAACGAAAAAGACACAAAAAGTTAGGAAAACTTTTCTTTGTTTTTCAACATATTTCAATAATATTCAATAGCTTCTATATCCTGTCTGTAGTAAGAGCTGTCAAACTCCTTAAAATTGCCATCAACCGCAGACTCCACCTTTTCATTGTCCGCAAATCTTTTACCATAGAGCCATTTTTTCAAGTTTGGGAATATAAAATAGTCCGATGGAGCTAAATCTGGCGAATAAGGTGTGTGACGAAACAATTCGAAAGTTAATTAATTAATTTTGGCCATTGTAATAGGGGATGTGTGAATTGGAGCATTGTCTTCATTAAACAAAACGTTCTTTTTTGCCTGATGCGGCCTTTTTTCATAATTGCATCACCTAAACACTGCAATAAATTAACGTAATACTTGCCTGTGATGGTTTTTCATTTCTGAAGACCATTAGTAGAAATAATTCCATGCGCATCCCAAAAAACAGACGCCCTGGCTATGCCAGCAGATTCAACTGTCTTCGCCTTATTTGGACACGATTCTCCCATTCCAGTCCACTGCTTTGACTATTCCTTTGCCTGAGATGTGAAGTGGTGGACCCATGTCTCATTCGTGGTTATAAATCGACGCAAAAATTCAGCTTTATTGCGGTTAAACATCGCCAACATTCTACTAAAATATCTTTCCCGATGCTTTTTTTGCTCTATTGAAATCAATGGCAGCACCCATCTTGCGCACAGCTTTCTAATCTTCAAATCTTTGATCGAAGTTCGATTTTGAAATGCCGACGATCAACCAATACCGTTTTGCGGATTTTCTTTGCGTCGCGTACGGCCTTGTTTAAACTCTGATACCCAATATTTTACAGTCGTAAACGAAGGAGCAGACTCCTCCAGAGTAGAATTTAGCTCGGTTTAATATGGTTGGACTGATACCTTTCAAATGGAAATATTGAATTATATAATGGTGACCAATTTTTCGATGTTCAAAAATTCACTGAGATCGTTTACTTTTATTTTTTATTTTTTTTTATTTATTCCTGGCTTGTAATTTAAAGCCTTCCGGCCAATTATAAGTAAATTACAATATGCAACAATTCATCATATTAAAAATTAAATATAAAATTTATAAAAATATAATATGACATATAATAATATAATATAACATTATGATCGTTGAAGACAAAAAAAAAAAAAAAAAAAGTATGGAAAAAAAGACTAATTCAAAAGTTAGAAGTTAATCGGAATATAATCTTGAAATATAAGATAATCGGTATGTAATAAAGGCTGCCCACAGTTTAATTGAAAACAAAATTTTACAGTAAAGTCTGAAAGTGTTGTAGAATGTGCCTTTTGTAAGAATCAGGAAATAATTTAAAACTTTTTAAATGGCTTGGTAGTAAATTGTAAATTCGAGCTACTCTTACTGCAAAAGCACGACCCATGAGTGTGGTTATTTTAGGAATAAGAAGCTGCTTATTACGAGTGGAATGTGAAAAATTAAATGAATTAAAAAGAAATTGAGGACTACACAATCGAACAACTTTATAAAATGACAGCAAAGACCTAAAATCTACATAATTTTTAAAACTACATGGCTCAAACAAAAATTCTAAACAACGTGGCGCCTTGAAACTTGAAACGTATGTTTTATAAGGTTGCCACTTTTCATCAAAATAATTTTTTCCAAACTACTGGCACATCGATTCGTCAGGCCGTTGTATATTATGTACGAGTATATATTACACATTTTCATGTTCGACTTTTCAACTTCATTTTATAGCTATTAAATGTTTATTTAAAGAGACAGAATTAGAAGAAGATTACGTTAGGAGATAATCGCACTGAATTGTGTTCGTATGATTTTCGATAATTTTCCACATGATATTTCGTAATTTGGTGTATTCCTGTCAAATTTTACAACTTTGCTCTTAGTTTCGGGAACACCACATTTCATTCATATAATTCATTTTAAAAAGTTGAAATTTTAAAACCTGATAGGCATTTTGAATTAAATCTCTCTTTTGCGATTAGACGTCTAATGTTTTGCATATATTAAATAAATTTCAACGATTTTCCAATATTTTCATAATGATTTACCGATATTTTCACAGAGAGCATAAATTACAAACACTTAGTTTGGGAGTAATTATAAATTGATCTCCTCGTGCTGATTAAATCATTTGTTTAGAAAATAGCCACATTAGGTAGAATCTTTTCTTCTCTTTGCAATGATTTTCCAGCTTTCTAACAGAGTTTTCCTGATTGTTCATAGTGATCACAAATTGAGGTCCATTTTGAAACTGTTTGAAACAAATTTCGGTTAAAAAGATTATTAAATTAAGACTATTACTAGTCGTTTGTAATACGAAATTATATTCCTCCTCTGATGGTGAATTCCGTCTAATAAAATTTGGGTATTTAATTATTTTTTTCCTATGTTTTTCAATTTTGACAATGTGGTAAAAAAATGTTCTAGTTAAGTGCTTTTGGTTTTCAAAAATTTCCTATTTTCTCAAACTTTTTGTAGTGACCACAATTAAGTTCAGTTTGTTGATGAGATGTTTTCAAGAAAAGTTGATTTTAGTCTAGATGAAATTAGGCTTCCTTTAACCTAGAATTTCCATAACAGACACATATAAAATGTATTTCTAAATTATTGTTTACAACTTATGATTATGATTATGGCACCAGTGATTTAATTATACTTTGTTACCGCGGTTTTTGACCTGGTAAATCAACAACTGACCCCATATTCACATTATGGCAAATTCTGGAGACCAACCAAGAAAAGCGTCTTTGTAGGATGGCACCGACTGATATGAAGTCTTCAGTTCAGGTAGATTACAATTTCAGGGAGCCACTTTATACCAGTTTGAATCCTCCAAACTGGGCGACTGTTCCAAAGATTATTAGAGGGAAAACTGCACTTAACACGATTGTTGTCAGCTCTAACAAAAGCCATGTGCACTTCTGCTGATAATACAAACATTATTGGCAGAAAGCTGTGAGATGTACTGCAGCCTTCTCAAACGTTGAGAATAAATTATGAAAAATGGGTCTGTTGGTAAACGAGGATAAAACAAAATTCTTTATTTCGGGTAACAAACACTCTATTTGTTTGAGACGCTGTAATAAAGTTGACAGCTATCACTTAGGAAGGGTGGACGAACACATCAACCCCGGCTCCGCTGTGAACACGACTAAAGCTGTCAGCCTCTCCACAAACAAAAATCCAAATATACCAGTCATTGGTTTTACTTGTCTCTTTGTATGGCGCTGAATTCTGCGTTATGACACAGGTGGATAAATAAATGCTTGGAGTCAAACAAAAAATACTCTGGAAAATATATAGACCTTTACCATTAACGAGCCGTATGAGTTATACTCCTATACTTAAGCAGACGTAACTATGCGTACCAAAATTCAGTAATTGCGCCGCTTGGGTTATGTTGTACGGATGGACACATAAGTATGCTTCAACACGATCTAGAACTTGAACTCCCATCGAACTTGATGGGAAGAGGGCGTCCAAAGTCTATTGAATGCAGTGAACTTTTGAAATACTTTCAAAACTTGGTATGACGAATTGGATAACGAGCGCAGAAGGTCGACGTATTGGGTTGTTCCAAAAGTTCTTTCGGTTAATTTGTTAGTTCGCCCACACGTCACTTCTGATGACGCAGAGTTCCTTCAAACATTTTTTCCCACCCCTTCTCTAAACCGTTTACTATTGTTTACTTGTGTTCTCATTCCAGTCGTGAGTGGTTATAGCGTTTTAAAAAGTGGAAAAAATGAGCGAAATAGATCATTTTAGGCATATTATTCTGTATTATTTCCAAAAAGGAAAAACGGCTACCGAAGCCGGCCGAAAAGTACAGTCTGTTTATGTAGAAAACGGACCAAATGAAAGAAATTGGCAAAAATGGTTTAAAAGATTTTCTACGGACGTCTTATCCGTAACGGACGCTCCCAGATCAGGACGATCAAAAGAAATTGTTTCCGAGAAGCTAAGAGATTTAATTATTGTTAATCCTCGCGCAACAGTTAGGGAAATAACTGAAATAATCAAAAAATCTGTAAAAGAGCTCGGGTTTATGAGCAACCTCGATGTGTGGGTACCTCTTTTTTTCACCGAGGCCAACCGCCTGAATCGCTTTGACGATGACGGCGATAAGAAATAACAAGACATCATTTCTGAAGAGCCTCATCACAGGGGATGAAAGTGGATAGTCTGGAATAATGTAACGAGAAAAGATCATGGGGGAAACCATGGAAACCAGGAAGGTAATGTTGTCTATTTGGTATGATGTCAAAAGAATAGTCTTTTTTGAACTTCTCGCAACAAATCAAGCGATTATTGCGGGCTACTATATCGCGCAATTACATAAATTGATGGCGGAAGTGGAAGAAAAACGGCCGAAGCCAATTAATCGGGCGGACGTCATCTCACGCTATTGAAAGCAATCGCAGCACCCATCATGCGCACAGCTTTCTGATCTTTAAATTTTTAATCAAAGTACTATTGATAGCACGCTTTGAAATGCCTATAATTTCAGATAGTTCACGCGCCTTCAGCCGACAATCAACCAATACCGTTTTGCGTTTTTTCTTCGCGTCGCGTACGGCCTTGTTTAAACTCTTCTACCCAATATTTTACAGTCGTAAACGAAGGAGGAGACTCCTGCAGTGTAGAATCTAGTTCGGTTTAATTTGGTTGGACAGATACCTTTCAAATGGAAATATTGAATTATATAACAAACGATTAATGCAGACTACTACATCGCGTAATTAGATAAATTGAAGGCGGAATTGAAAGAAAAACGGGCGAGCCCAATTAATCGGGCGGACGTCATCTGTCCGAAGAACTGTCAGTTCTTTGGTGGGAAGTTTTTCTCATCCACCGTACTCCCCAGAACTTGCCCCGTCCGACTATCACCTATTTCGCAGTCTCAGCAGCCACTTGAAGGATTTTTATTTCCGTAACGGCCAAGAAGTAAAAAATCGGATTGAATGCCTTTTTGTGGAAAAATAACGCAAGCTTTATGAGAGAATAATTAAAAAACTCCTAGAGAGGTGGGAAGAAATTATTGAAAAAGGGGGAGATTATAGAACAGATTAAAATAAGTGTTTTCTTGTATATAAATTTGTAAGTTTCTTTTAAAAAACGAACGAAATTTCCGAACAACCCAATAGTGTGACGTATATTAGTCGTCCTCTAAGTAAATAAATAAGAATGGTTAGGAAAACATAATTTTAATGGGTACTTACATTTGTTGTTTTACCTTCTTGCCAAGAAAACGCAGTCAATTTTCAGTGATTTTTGTTTTTTTTGTTTTTGAATTGTTATTCTAAAATTTCTATAGATTTTTAAATTATGACTGTATTTACAAAATTTTTAAATCGTCTGAGAATTATTACATTGATTTTGGTTTGGATTTCAATAAAAATATGGAATATTTCATTTACGCTTGACTATTTAAATCGTAGGAGTATATTTTGTTATTACATTTTATTATATATATATATTTTTTTTGTTTTTTTTTTATTTTTTTTTTTTATTTTCGTTAATAAAATTTCCTTTAAAACTATGCAAACTAGAAAGTGAAAGGTATTAATAAGGCTTTAGAAAATTATAGTTTAACTTTGATCGGCTATGGTTAACATTTCATTTTCGTGCACAAAAAAAGTTTTCAAAAGTTTATAAAAGTGTCTCTTAGCGACCATAATTATAAGGAGCTTGAGTGGGATAGCTCTTGGGACCACTGGAGGAGCCATACGACTGTTGGGAAGCGCCAGATTTAGAGGAAGGATTTTCACTGAATAAACCGCCAAAGTTACGTGAAGTGAAAATATCACCGAGACCGCCACCGGAACTAGAGCTAGGATGGGATGAGCCGCCGCCGCCACCCAAGAGACTGCCTAAGAAGCTGCTAGCACTGCTTCCACTGCTGCTACCACTGCTGCCGCCACCGGATAAAACATTGCCCAAGAGGCCACCCAGAATATTGCTGGCTGTACTACCGCCACCAGAAGAACCACTGCTGCTGCCTCCGCCGTACCCGCCACTTGGGGTATAACCGCCACTAGGTTGATAGCCACCACTGGGTTGACTTGGTTGATTGCCACCGCCTCTCAAAGTGTTGGCAATTTGACCAGCAATGATACCTGATACAGCATTTCTGACGCCGGGATTTGATAACAAGTTGCTGAAGAAGCCGCCCTCTTTATCTTTGTCTTTATTGTTGGAGGGATTGGAGTAACCACCACCACCGCCAGAGTAGCCACCGTGACCGCCGGAGTAACCACCCTGACCACCATAACCAGGAGCTGGAGGAGTATAACCACCCTGATAGCCGGGGGGCACATAGCCACCGGAATTAACACCTCCATAGCCGCCGTAACCGCCGGGTTGGTATCCACCACTTGAGCCGCCGCCCATTCCACCGCGATTGTTGTCGGTAGGCAAACTGGGATACAAACTATGGCCGCCAGCCGAAAAACCACCACCATATCCACCACTGCTACCTCCGCCACCAGCACCACCACCGCCGCTATAGTTGGGCACAGGAGCACTGGGTTCCTGGGCTGCACTTGGATTATACGAGTTGTGTGTATTCACTACGTATATATATTTGTAAGACAGTGTAAATGTTGAGGTGCACGAGAATTCGTTAACGGGCGCCGCATTGCACAATTTTTAGTCACAAAGCCAAGCATTTTGGTATTAAATTATGCCAGGTGAATGATGATGTTGCGTCATCCCCATTCACCATCGTACAGCACGCAATGAGGTTGCATTAAATCATGAAAACACAAACAGTTTCGAACAAAAGTCAAATTAAAAAGAAAGATTAAGGAAAAAAAATTAGAAACAAAGCAACAAATAAAACGTAATTAATATTAAATAACAATAAGATAACAATAAAACAAATCGGTATTAGAATATTACAACCTACTTATATACAAGTCTGTAGTTTTTCGGCAAGTGGTGAGTTTTGAAATCGACAAAGAAAGGAACATTTGCGAGGAAGAAACATTTTAATTAGTTTTTTTTTTTGTTTTTCTTTTAGTTTTTGATAAGAAAATCCATTAATCACAATTTCTCTTTAGTTAGGAATTAAAATTTCTGAAAGCCATAACTTTGCTCTAAAGCTACAGCAATGTATTTTACATAAATTTCTCCTGTCCATTTCTTCAATACAATATTTGTTAAAAAATATTTGAATTGCTGTTTTTTTGTTGCGATAATTTGGTCTTGATTCACGGCAATTTTATGCATAAAAAATGGATTTTTATGTTATAAATTTGTAGAAACTCTGTACTGTGAACGATTTTTTGGTGGAGAATCCTTTTGGGTGATTATTAAACCGAATTACTCTAACAAATTATTGAAAATATCTTCTGAACTAATTTGATGTATGCACTTCTGTACATTATCAAGAACTGTCATTAACGTGGTCATTGTGAAAACAAAACAACGTTCTGTGAAATTTTGAAAAATTTTCCTATAGTCTAATTTATACACGATTTTTCTTAGGAGAAATTTTACATAAATATTTGTAGAAAAATTTAATATTTTGCAATGTCAACCGTCAATTTTATAAAAATTTTCCACAAATGAAATAATCCCAAATGTTTAAGTGTAATGCTCTCATTGTGATAGTTTACTTTTGGACCAATATAGAAATTTCAATCAGATGAACTGACTTAGGTATACCTTCATCCAAAGTCCTTTTGCTTTGGCACAAAGGTATGTCTAATGCCAGAAAGTGCTTAGTAAATCGCTAGATTCCTATGAACAAAGACACTGAATTAATACACAATAATGCATTTAGTACTACTGAATGAAAGAGATCAAACCAGGAGTATATAGCATAAATTAGGTAATTTGTATGGGGGATTGGAGAAATTCCGGGTATTTCCGATCGATTTTTTCACATCTTTCCAAGCATTACATTAAAAACTTGTGACAAAATGTTAAGACCCTGGAGTCTACGCATTACGGTTTACAACGGGGAAACTAAACTTTGATTATTCGATCAATTTGCACTAGGAATATCCACATAACAATGACACTGCAATTTATTTTCATTCTCAGAACTAAATCTTTCCCACACTTGGCTTATGCCAAATTTAGTCGAATTCAATGTAACTGCCTCAAAAATATGGGGCTAAAAATGTATAGACTATGTATATATTGGAGGTACCAGTCTATATATGCATGATTAAGTGATCGATTTTCCCCAAATTCTGCCGCATACCATAAAGCAATGAACAAAAAATTTGATTACTGTAGTCGAAGGTATCGGAGTTATAGGAAAAAACAAAATAAATTTCAGAAAATCTGCTAATTTGCACTGGAGATACCAGCCGAATCGTAACAACGCAGTTCGTCTACATTTTCACGTATCACTTAATTAATTGTGGAGAAGATATGAACGTAAGAAATTTTGGGATAAGTCTGCCACTTGTTTAGGAGTTACAGGGATAACATTGAATATCTCAAAATCATCAGATCTGTAATGAAGGTACCAGACGAGGCTTACAACTCGGACAATTTTCATTCTAAGCAACTACTTTAGCAAACACCTAACATGCCCTAAGTTATACAGAATTTTATAAAACCGGGTAAAAAAAACGCAAAGTTTTAAGATATTCTACAGTCTATCCTGCTATCCCTTTAACACGTCTGGTACTATCTTTAACAAAAGCCATATGTTACTCGCATATGCAGATGGCATAGACATTATTGGCAGAAAACCGCGAGATGTTACTGCAGCCTTCTCAAGCATCAAGAAGGAGGCAGCAAAAAATGGGTCTGCTGGTAAACGAGGACAAAACAAAGTTATTGGTTTCAACGAAAAAAAAGCCAACTAGTTTGGGACGCTGTGTGAACGTTGACAACTATAATTTTGAAGTGGTGGAAGAATTCATATACCTCGGTTCCGCTGTAAACAAAACGAATGACATCAGCATGGAGATAAAGAGGATAGTAATGCTTGCTAACAAATGTTACTATGGGCTAAGCAAGCGATTCAATGATAAAGCTCTTTCTCGACAAACAAAAAGCCGACTGTCCTAGACATTGGTTCTATTTGTCTTGGAACCCTGGGTTATGACGCAAGTGGATGAATCAGTACTGGCAGTTTTCGAGAGAAAAAAAAACTATATATATATATATATATATATATATATATATATGTATATATATGGATCCATCATCGCTAATGGAGAGTATCGGCGTCGCATGAACAATGAGCTGTATGAGCTACATGCCGACATCGACGTGCTCAAACGCATTAATATTCAGCGATTGCGTTGGCTGGGTCATGTTGTGCGGATGGACCCAAATGCTCCGACATGGAAGCATTTTCGGCAACGAACTCGATGGCTGGCGCAGAAGAGGGCGACCAAAACTCCGTTGGAAGGACCAGGCGTTTGAAATACTTTCGAAACTTGGTGTGACGAATTGGATGAGAAGCGCAGAAGATCGAGGTGCTGGGAGTTCTTTTCTACGGGCGGCGTATAATATATAAGGATGTCTTTTCCAGTTGCCACCTAAGAAGAAGAAGTTTTAAGAAATTTCGTAAAGATTTACGGCAGTTATTAAATCAACCAGCCAATCTGCCGGATAAACGGACGTCGCTCAATTAGTGGTGGCACAAATACGGTTCTTTGAAATGAAAATTTTTTACTTTATCTAGTGTACTACCAAATTGGTAAACTTTCATCCGTACCAAATGTCGTATCGTTTGATACAACAGAAATGTACCTGCAACTGTAACCGCTTTTCGGAATTTCCATGTCAATGGAATGATGTTCATTTGTCCAGCTGGCTGGTTGATTAACGCGATAATTGTCATAAATCTTAATGAAACTTCTGAAAACTTACCACAGCGTAATATTCATTCCATTCATGTAAATTAAGCAATTTTTCGAAATTCAATCTGGTTTGTGTAAACCTCTGTCGTAGGCGAGAATATCTTTAATTTTTGTTCATTGTGCTGACTTATAATTCCTTGTGAAAGTGGAATGAAATTGATCGATCAACCACGCAACTTCGAACACCTCCAATGTAAATGACAAGTCTAACCGTAAATTTTTAGCTTCATATCCTTAAAAAAAAGTTGTACTGAATGAAAGAAGTTGTACTGATGTATTAGGTTCAGAGAATGAAAGTGGAGGTCTTTGCCAAACCTCTTCTGGCAGATTCAACGAAATTTAATTTTATCCATGGTAATTACTAATTGGAAAATTGCAATCAATTTTATGTTTGTTAATTGTACTGCATATAATTGTAGTTATAATTATAATATTTGGTGAAATGTAAAAAATTGACCGGATAACCACACCTTCCTTTCCTAAATCAACTAACAAGTCTCTAGATTCATATCTTTCAATTAGTAGCACTTAAGTGCATACAATTGAGCAGGCATCAGACATTTAGTAAAAGACTGCATTGTCACGCCCCGTAGGGTACATTCATACAAATTTTTCGATTTGGCAAAATCCGTGTACCATTTTTAGGTTCCTAAATTCCTTTCCTTCCTTCAGATTCCTTTTTATTGTGCCCCAATTGAAAGAACTCTTTGATTTTAGCAAGCTAACACAACCCAGCAATGTACCACAAGTTTTCTAGCACTCAATGGCAATGTTATAAAATATATATTTTAAGTTTTAAGGCACCACCTCGTTTAGTATTTTTATTTGAGCCATGGAAAACATGGAAAAAATTGATCACCGTTATGCAAATAAATATTTTCATTTGAAAGGTCTCAGTCCAACCAATTAATGCCGAGCTAGATTCTACTCTGCGGAAGTCTGCTTTTTCGTTTACGACTATAAAATATTGGATAGAAGAGTTTAAACGAGGCCGTACGTGCTGCCAAGACAAATTGAGGTGTTCACGCCAGACACGGTTAGGAAAATTGACAAAATGGTATTGGATGATCCTCGACTGAAAGTGCGTAAGCTAGCAGAAATGATAGACATTTAAAACATTGCTATACATCGTATATTGAGCGAAGATTTGAAGATAGCAAAACTGTGCGCTAGATGGGTGCTTGTCTTCGATAGAGTAAAAAAATAGCGTCTTGAAGATCTTTCAGTAGAGTGTTTGGTGATGTTTCACCGTAATAAAGCACAATTTTTGCGTAGATTTATAACTATGGATGAGACATGGGTCCACCACTTTACACCTGAGATAAAGAAACAGTCAAAGCGGTGAACTGGAATGGGAGAACTGCGTCGAAAGAAGGCGAAGACGGCTACTTACGCAGACAAAATCATAGCGTCTGTCTTTAGGGATGCGCAAGCGATTATTTTTATTGATTACCTTCAGAAATGAAAAACCATTAATGGTGAATATTAAGTTAATTTACTGCAGCGTTTAGGTGATAAAATTTTGAAAAAAGATTTGTTGTAAATTTTAAAACGTGTAAAATGTTTGCTTAAATACTTTTGCATATTTTTGAAAATGCAATTTCCTGACATAAACATATATTTATTGTATTTTTGTTTCCCTTTTTTTTTTAATAATTCCTACAATTTTTCTTAGAGAATTGTCACAGTTTTTAAACAATTTGTTCTTTTCTCTTGTTGTCATCTTAAGAAGATAAAGGTCGTTTGTTTTAGTTTCGAATGTGGAAATGTAGTATAGTGCATTTATACACTATCGGCATTGATTATTTAATTGACGTTCACTCTGAATCTCTCTAAAACTCACCACTCCTATGGTTTCGTTGGACAAAACAAATATCAAGCATATTGGTTTAAAGTTAATTACATGTAATTGCTATTGTACTGGTTTGTAATTGATTAATTTGTTCATTAATTTGTTAGTTTTCTTACAATACTAATAGTTTTATGATCGTTTTATGGGATTCCTTATTCTGTTTTTTTTTTT
>JAHXMU010026584.1:0-18067 GCA_019455685.1 Philornis downsi
CTAAATTTAGGGATTTCTACCAGGCGAACAGAATCCGACAGTAGGTGTTTTTCGTGAAGCATACATACTTTGCGCGGCTATAACTTTAAAACAATTTGACTAATTTTACAGCCCGACAGTAGGTGTTATCTGTAGTAACAGGCAGGTTAAACCCGAAACTGGGCAAAATCGTCCCGTTACGAAAAAAACTAGCATACCATCCCTAAAAATGTTTAATTTTCAGGTTTTTTCTTAAATTGCAGTAGTATTTATTTTATGCATTTTGTAATTTACCTAATATTGGCCAAAAGACTTCAAATTACAAGAAACAATGTGTTATAAGACAAAAACGAAGAACTTTGAATAGATTTCTAGTGACCTAAAGATCTATGAGAATAAAATTTTGCATAAAAATATCTGTAGTAACAGGCAGGTTAAACCCGAAACTGGGCGAAATCGTCCCGTTACGAAAAAAACTCGCATACCATCCCTAAAAATTGTTAATTTTCAGGTTTTTTCAACAATTTCAATTTAAAATTTTCAATAGAAATGAACTGATATGAGAGAGAGCCATTCCAAATCATATATCTTTTTTAACGCACCATAATTTTGCTGGAAAAAAGGAGAAAGTTCGATCTATTGCGTATAGGAGATGAATATTTTTGAAGTTCCTAATTATCAGATGATGCTTAGATTCATCATCAACGCTACCATGACCTGCAGGTGTCAAAAGTGCAACAAATCCATTCAGCAGGAAAAGAAACCTTAAGTACACTACGATCAAATCTTCATTAACTGAAAGCATTCATTCATTAAATGATATTTCTAAGTCACGTTAAGGAAACGCTATCATTTACATACATTCGCAAGCCATCGGCCTAATTGTAAGCTTTTGCTGCACAAAAGTACTACAAAAAATAATTCTTCACTTTAGAAAAAGAGTCTGTTTTTGACATCCCCACCAACCCGACGATGGGTTAGTGCACCGTCCATGACCCTATAGACCGCAAGTGTCACAAATGGAAAAATTGATCCAGTATAAAAAAATCTTGGCCGTACAAGAACAAAACTACCATTGGTAAAAACTAAAACTTCCTCGATATTTGTCTTAATCATTTTTGATAACTAAAAGCTAGATAAGGAAAGGAACCGTGCCGTTTTATGACAATACCCCAACGTTCGCCTAATAATTAGAGATATTTCAGTACAGTACAGTACAGTACAGTCCATATCGATATAGTTTAAATGAGAAGAGGACTCTTCCGCCAAGCTCACTTATTTTGTAATGAACTGGATCATTGTCCATGACATTATGGACGGTCCTGCATGATGATGGAAATGTAGAAGCGACACTTGGCACCTCTCCAACTTTGCGTCTATCCATATGTTCTTATTATTTTGAAGCGACAATATATAAAACCGACATCATCTTTGATACGATTAAAACGATTTATGGCCTATCATGATTTTACAAATCGATAAGACTACAACTTCATTTATTCTGCAACATATCGATTGTATGGCTACTGAATAATTCTATACCTTTTCGACGCGATCAGTGAGATTTTATTGACATTTTGCCAACGTTATCCATCGTTAGGACTACTAAATACACGTACATTGACGTCAAAGAAATGACATAAATACTTGTATTAATAGCAATAAATCAAAAGCTCAATATGTTGAAATTTCCTTTGAAAAGAAAATAAACATTGATGTGGAATTGAAATCATTTTATGATTGTTTCACCAGTAGTTTGTGATTCAGAACATCATGCGTACATAGGAGGCATAGTAAAAATATATATGTACGTTATTTTTCCAATATACGGGTAGTCTGTATCCCACATTGTACAAGTGCGATCGATTACGCAAGATGGCATTAGAAAGATAAGATTTCATACCCAAAATACTCGTACTACCCAGGCAATTTTGTGATTACTTAACTCAGTATTATTTGGTCTGGCATCAAAGGTGGACTTCAGAAAAGAGAAAATACGCCATATTTTACAGATTTTCTTCGATAAAAGTGATGGTCCTGATATCGCAACAGACAATAATGTGTAATTTCGGTTTTGTTGCTTTCGTTCCGGTGACGTTGATAATTAGATAATAATAGATAATTTTGATATCTGGAACGAAAACTGTCGAAAATGTCAATAGAATACTGAAAATCGTCAAGTATGATAACGCAAAAAACCTCATGGACCGAATATCCATCTGCGAATCGCTGCTGAATAACAACAAAATCGTCCCATTTCTGAAGCAAATGGTAACCGTTTGTGGAAAGTGAATCACTTAGGAAAACGTCAAATAAAAATGATCATGGTCGAATCGAAGTGAGCCGGCGTAAACAATTACCTAACCAAGGATTGACGGTTTTGCTGTGTGTTTGGTGTGGTTGGCGGTGAATCATATACAATGAGTTGCGATCATCTCCATCCATCTTTCGTTTTCAAGTAAAGTTAAAGAAAACACACATAAATCAGTGATTTCGATTAAACATATTTTTCATTATAATGCTTGGGCCTTGCTTATCATTACGGGCGAAATACAATGTCATTTAAATGATCGCCTCTGGATTAAATTGGATCTACTGCTTCATTCTTTTCAGAAAGTTTTCGAAAAATATGGTCTCCAGACCATAATGCGCACCCAACAGTCACTTTTTGCGGATGCAATGACTTTTCCACAATCATTTCCTTAATTTTTCTTGTTGAAATAAGAACCGAGTAAGAACTGACCTTCATCGCTGCAGAAAATTTTGTTCGATTGAAAGCCGACGTTTGAATCACTGCTTTTGTAGTAAGTTTTAACTATTTTTACGCGTTCTTCGGTTGTTAAACGATCCGAGTTCATAAATGGCAAACCTTTGACTAAATAAATAACATTTCAGATGACAAATATTTAACAGCTGACAGTCTTGCCGGACCGTCAGTTTTGAAACCACAAAATGGGTAATCCTATATCAGTTCGCACGTGTACTGTCGTCAGTAATTGGACCGTTGGAAGGAAGCTACCGCCCGGAAGCAGCCAGCTTTGGGCAATAGTAGAATAATTAGATTTCATTAGGACAACACCAGGCTACACATCGATAGAAGCTTGCCAGAAGGTACAGAAGTTTGATTAGGAGGTTCTTATGCATCTACCTTATAAAGTGGACCTGGCTTCAAGTGATTATCTGTGCCTGTCTGTAAGGAAAGATTTTCACGGTGAAAAATTCTTTTCAAGAGAGGCTTGTGAAGATCGACTGCCCCAGTTTTTAGGGAAGAGGATTTCCATGGGGAGGGCATAACGGAATTACGTTCAAAGTGTCAATAAATTATCGAACAAATCGGTGCACATTCGATGGGTTCAGATAAATCGGATCATTGTAACTATGCTAAATAAGGTCTGCAATATTATGTAAAAATAATGGATTTCTTTTTACTATTCTCATATATTCGAAGGTGTTCATTGCTCTAACGAATGTCTGCATCAAGTATATAGCTGAATGTTAATGAAAGAATAATCTGAGTTTCTATGAACGCGATTTTTTTGAGTGAGCATACGTTGGCCGTAGCCTTCTGCCTTCAAATATTATATTCTTGTAACATTTCTTCTCTGTTATGCCCTCATCAATTTTGTTATATTTGTTGCCCGCCGTTTGATTTCTCTCTATAAGAGTTCTTTCCTGCACTTGTGTATCATCCTTTGTGTCGCGCCCTTTTTGTTTATTACTCTTATTGTGTGTTGCCTACTTGGATCTCTCCTCAGCTCCTCCTTGTCCTTGTCGTCTCCCTCTTCCTCATCCTGTTTATAAGCATTCTTCCTTCCTTGGCAAGTTATTTTTTTTTTTTTGTCATTGTTGCTTCTGCTACTGCTGCTGATGTGTGACGCGACCAAGACCCAAAATCTGAAATAAAGAAACAATTTTCTTTCGCAGTAACATTTACGGCCCGCAGTTTTTTGTTTGCGCTGTTGGGCCGGGAAGGCGGTGCGGTGCTAAGGAAGTAGGATGGTAGAAAGTAATGGTAAGGCGCCGGTGGGGATGGGTAGTTCGATGGATGTTTGTGGGGGGACGTGGTTAGATATCGGTTTGGTTAAGGTTCTACTCCTCTGCGCTTGTTTAATATTTGCTTATATGCAGTCGATATTGTTGAATTTCTCATTCTTGTTGTCTGTCGTCTTATTTCTTTTCTTGCTCTTCTTTGTGTTCTTATTCGTTCCCGTATCTTTTGTTGCTCTTTTACACATGTTCTCAGTGAACTTCTACACCACGTTTTCATTTTCAAGTCGCGTGCGTGTTTGATGCCAATGACAACAAAACGTAAACACCGACAACCTAAATGGGCAAAAAGGAAAAGTCGCAAAAACTACTAAAGAAAAATGTTGCATGATGAGACAGACATCTGAAACCTTACGAATTTGTTTGTCAATTGATGACCAGATAAATGATATACAAAATAAAGAAATGTACATATAAATAACCCCATTTAGTTCAGTTTTGAATATTTTGAAAGGCATGACATGGCCTACATGATACTTTAAGAATTTCGATATCGAACATAAAGTTAAGTTTCTTCATGCATGCAGAATTTTCTGTAATGTTACATCTCAAAGGTGTACACTTTGCAGTGATATTGAAAAGCATTAAACTTAAGCATTTATATACGAAAAGTTTGATATAGATTTCGAATATGTTAAGTAAATCGCACCAACTCATCAAACTTTAAAACAATAAGTGGTTGGGTATAAAGATGGAGAGGCAACAAAAGTTTGGGCGGGCCTAACCTTCTACATCTACTAGGCAAGTCAAAGAGTCGTGGGCGACTTATTGCGATGTTTGACACAATATAGATGTGCATGGCTAAAATGTCTCCTTCACATGTATACGAGTGTATATGATTATTTATTTAGTGGTTTCAAAACCGCCGGTCGTGCAAGTCTGTCAGCTGTTAAATACCTATCGTCTGAAGTATTATTTATTTAGTGAAAGATTTTTTTCCATTTAGGAATATGGATCGTTCAACAACCGAAGAACGCGTAAAAATAGTTAAAACTTACAACAAAAGTGTTGATTCAAACGTGGGCACTTTTCGCACATTACGGGGTGATTATGGCCGCCATAATCGACGTACTGTGCAAGGAATTGACAATATTATTAAGAAATTTGAAGAGACTGGAAGCGTTACAGATGTGGTCAGGACTGTGCTGCATCGCAATTTACGCACTTCTGTTAGTGAAGTCTGAAGTTCAATTCAAAACGCTATGGTCGTATGATAACCAACTTTATTTTGACCTGCAATTGAAGATTATCAACTGGACAATATGTGGTTTCCACAAGACGGTGTCACGAGCCACACAACATGACCGATTTTGGCTTTATTGAATGAGTAGTTTCTAGAAAGCGTAATCCCACATTTGGCGACAGCAGATAGCCACTAAGATCATGCGATTTGACGCATTTAGACTGTTTTTAGTGGTGGGGCTTCATCAAAGACTGCATTTACTATGATAATCCCTAAATGTTGGAGTATTGAAAACCAACATTCGTCAAGTTATCGCCCGAAAGTGGTCGAAAACTACCACAAAAGGATCCACTGCTGCAACCAAACCAGGGACGATCATTAAAATGCCATTGTAATTCGTATTTAATGGCAAGGTCGTTATAATGAAATGAAAGTTTCATCATAGAAAAATCATAGCTTCATGTGTGTTTTATTTAACTTTCATTTTGAAACCAAAAAATGGATAATGGGTAGAAGGTATGGTAAGAAATCCATTATTTTTTCAATGTGTATCTCTGTAGTAAAAGCGCGATCGGTTTATGTTAGATAAAATAAGATAAAGGCGAAGACGCTGAAGAGCTGAATATTGTTTAATTTCCCAAGTTCTTGAATTATATTCTATTAGCAATAATAAATAATTACAAAAAAAAAACCATCTCGAACAGAACTAAGAACCAAAATCATAAAAAAAATTTTCAGCAGATTAAGATCGTCTATTTATCATATCTGCAGTCTACAGCGCAGAGACGATGTGCCGACCACCTATAGCATGACAAATAAGAGTATAAGATAATTATTCCTTTCACATGAACTTAGCCAGTTTTCCCTCTGAAAACCGGTATATTGAACACTTTTCTATATTCAGCCCCTAAAAAAAGTATATGAATTGGGATGGGTTTTTCTTTGTTTTTAATTAATAAATTTTCGGAGAGATCTTTGAAAAAAAAAATCCTGAAAAATGCTTATTAAGTTCATTCCTACCGAGCCCAAAACAAATCAATACAAATTCCTTGGAATGAGATTTGGAGAACTTCTTCCATTTGGTAACATTAAACGCTTTCTATTTTTAGACATACTGAAATAAACCCACTGTTGGATGTGTCAATTATTTGACCAGCCGATGTGTTTGTTAACACGTCAAAAGAATATTGTTGTATATGGGCTAGAATCCACAATCATATTCGCGATAGTTGCAATTGGCACTAACGATCATTCCTGTTGAGTCTACATTGTCTAATTTAGTGTTTAATCTGTCTTCACAGTGAGGCCAAGCAGTCAGTACCACCTCTAAAATGCTTTCAACAGACCCGCGGGCGGAAATGATAAAATCTATAATATTAACTTTTATTTTTAATGTTTTGCGTGAAATATTGACGTATCTATTTGAATGAATTAAATTTGAATTAATATTACTTGTGTCCAAAAAGTAAGACAAATTTTCGGTATAAATTATGCAGATATATAGAATCTGGCAATATTTATGTTTTCAATTATGTTTTCAATTTGGCATGATTTTAGGAGATTGGTTTACTTTGAATTGTTTTTTGTAAGGCTCTTTATCAACAACTTGACGAAATACTGAAAGAAAAGAAGGAATGAATTGCTAAACTGCAATGGTGTAATTTCCCACTACAACGGCGATGGACATCACATATCTTTACAGACTCGGCAAAAAAAATAATGGAATTTGTATGTTAGTTGACTCCACATCCATCCTGAAAATGTTTGTTATTATTATTGAAAGGTATGTTATTACAGCCAATCTACCGATGGTGTGTTTGGGTAAATGGACTGTCGTGAAATATTTGTTACAAGAATCGAATCATGTCCTCTTTATACCTTCATCCAATGGAATGAAAGAACATGTTATTTGATATGACAAAAATGTAACGTCCAGAAGGATTTGATCTTTCGATCAAATCTGTTTCATGATTGATCAATGTTCGTCTGTTTGGCTAATTGGATGGTGGACAAGATAAATATCGTAAATTTTTATGAAACGCTGTATTTCGTCAGATCGTAGCACTTCTGGCACCTTCCGATTTTCCGAAATTTCATTTTTTGCCATAGCTTCTAATTTTAAAACTGTACCAACATGAAATTTTATCCATTGTTTTGGTTCAGAATTCTTGATAAAACCTGAAAAAATCGATCGGTTAAAACTACCCCTTCTGCTATCACCAATACAAATAGCCGTCTTAACCCATATCTTCAGAGGTTCACTTGCAATAGTAGTCTCAGAATGAAAATAAACGGCATTATTACTCTTCCTCTGACACCTCCTTCCATATAAATTCACAGATTTTCCGGATTTTAATTTTATTCCTCTAACTATTAGTAGCAAGCAGACTGTAACAACCTGAATTTTTGCATATTGTTTTGTTCTATAGTTTTTAGCAAAATTTGAGAAAATCGACCAGCAAACCATGCCGATACCTCCCATATAAATGACCAATTTAACTCAAATATTCTTAGAGTTATGTCTTCTATACAATTTCATCAAATTCAGTCAAATTTGGTACACAATAAAGGCTTACTAAGGCACCGTCTGAGAATGGAATTGAATTGGATACTCAAGCCCGTTTAGGTACCTCCTGTACAAATTTAACGAATTTACGAAATATAGCTTTTCAAACCTTGCAAACTGCAGTAACATAAATTTTTGTTCATTGTATTGATTGTCGAGCAAAATGATGACCGCGCCCCTTTCGGTACTTCCTGTACAAACGTACATTTAAACCCATATGTTCTAATATTTAGCGACCGACTGCCGCGATGGTAAGCACACGCGACTGTCGTTCGCCCGCATACAAACATCTATCATTATTTAAGCGGCGGTGTCTGACGAACATTTTGAGTAGTCGAGTAATCGACGAATCTGGTAAATGTTTCTCAAACTGTGGCGTTCGGAATCGTCGTTAAACTGTAGGTAGATACCGTTGAGTAAGTGTAAAATTACAATGCTTGTAAGCTCGCGGAATATGAGAAATTTTCATTCATTCATGGACTGTAAGAAAATTTGTTTTTATTTTTCATTCTTAACTTCATATCTTTTAAACTCAATTGATTGAATTCAGTCGAATTTGGCACCGGTTTTGCCAGACAGGTTATGACAGATTTGTAAGAATTAAACTGGAAGGCATTACCATGCCCATTCTGGTACCTCCCATACAAATTGACCGAAATCGAAATTTATCGAAATGTAATTTTTTGCCTGTAAACCCTAATGCGTAGACGGCAATATCTTAAATTGTTTTCCAATAGCATTTAATTATAATGATTAATAAATTCCGGGAAAAATGGTCGAATAATCGGGCTATTTTTGGAACCTACCATACAAATTACCTAACTTAATTTAACCCAGATACTCCTGGAATCATGTCTTTCAATTGTTCTAAACAATTGTGCATCAATTAGTTTAGTAGATTTTAGTTGAAAAACTATTTCGTTTCAAATTAAGTTTATGTTTTCATTGCTTCCTATCTTATAGATGTATGGATATTTTCAAATTAGCAACGTTACATTAAAATCAAAATTAAAACGAATAATGTTAACAAAATCGAATAAAATTGAAACAAACACAAAATAATACGTAACCGAAACAAAATCACCCCAATAATAAGTGAATTTTGTGCTTTACTACGTTCTAAAAAAAGTAACGCAACAGCAACGGCAACAAAAAAAAGTATCTCCGACAAACAACAAAACGAAGAACAACATAATCAACATCATCAGCAGCAACAACTACAATTTCAACCACCTTTAACAAACACCAACTGCTGTCTGTTGCCTCTCGTCGTTTCGACAACTTTTCGTGTACCGCAGTGCAGCAACATTTAAGATTCATTCATCAAGAGTTGGAGATACGCGCAGACTCTGTTGACACTGGCTCAATCGTATTCCGCCGGCTGCCAGCCAGAATTACTCACCAAAAACAACATATAATCTCAGCAGCAGTACACAATCGCGGAGTCTTCAGCCCACAATAAAATTAATTGGATTTTGTTTGTTTATTTATTTACTCACTTCTTCACATAATGTTTTTCATCTGTAAATCATCATCATTGCCGTCATCATCATCATCGCCTTCAGGAACGTCGTCGTCATCATCGTCATTCACATCTGGTGCCAGTTGGTGAATTCAAAATATATATAAAAAAACAGGTACGTACAATTTTCGGCGTTTGTTTGATATCTCTCTATGTTGTTAACTGTAAATTCGAGACGCATTTCAACTTTTTCGGGTTGAATTTCATTCAATATGGGCGGCAAGAACACGTTCCGGATTGTGATACACAAATAATAATTTTAAAGGCAAACAGAGAGATTATCTATTCTTCGTGGGCTTGGTGGAGATGATGCTATTTAAGGAAGATGCATTATTAATTAAATCTCTCGAATGATACGAAAATCGGGCAGAGAAAGTATCTGCAATGTTATCTACTCTTTAAGAGTGTCACACAGTAATTTATATTTTCATTAAATTGCCCCAGATAGTTTTTGAGTTTACAATTAAGCATTCTATTAAGTATTTCTTATAAATAGAGATGGAAATAAATTTAATTTTAAATTTTCTCACAACAAACAAATGCCTCAAATTCGTGAAACACAAAATAACCGATTACAAAATATAGTAGGGAACATATAGTAAGGAATATCGAACGTTTCTTTTTTCTGCGAATTATTTCCTCATTCACTATTTTCTCCAGAATGATTGCCAATTATTATCTAGTTTCTGTTGCCAAATCTGAGAAAACGGCTCGTAGAGGAGAGAAACTTTGCCTCTAATGATGAAGTCATTGCTGAAAACCCTAAATCATCAGATGTTATTAGTTGGACGATATATGTACTTACACTGGAGACAGGTTGTCTTGACCTATGAGAACACTATGTTGAGAAACGATAACATTTTGTTTGCGAACAAAATGAGAGCACACCAAAAAGCTCTTTTCAGACAAATCAAGTGTATTTTGTGACTATGGAGTCTGCCTATTAATAACACCAGAGGGCGAGGAGATATACGGATACATAAAAATATGCGAAACCTGAAGGGAAGGAATGGTATTTTTAAATTTTAAATTGAAATCCATAATTCCAAAATAATAATTGTAACATTTTCTCTAGTTAAAATAACGGAATTTTGCAAAACAGAAAGAATAAATTCGAAATAATAATATTTTGAAATATCAAATTGAAATCGATAATTCCAAAATAATAATTGTAACATTTTCCCTAGTTTTAATAACGGAATTTTGCAAAACGAGAAGAAGAAATTCGAAATAATAGGATTTAGAAATATTAAATTGAAATCGGTAATTTTAAAATAATAATTGTAACATTTTCTCTAGTTAAAATAGAATTTTGCAAAACGGGAAGAAGAAATTCAAAATAATAGTATTTTGAAATATTGAATTAAAATTGGTAATTTCAAAATAATAATTCTAACATTTCCTATAGTTCAGATAACGGAATTTTGCAAAACGAGAAGAAAAAATTCGAAATAGTAGTATTTTCAAATATTAAATTGAAATCGGTAATTTCAAAATAATAATTCTAACATTGTCTATAGTTCAGATAACGGAATTTTGCAAAACGAGAAGAACAAATTCGGAATAATAGCATTTTGAAATATCAAATTGAAATCGATAATTCCAAAATAATAATTGTAACATTTTCTCTAGTTAAAATAACAGAATTTTGCAAAAGGAGAAGAATAAATTGGAAATAATAGTAGTTTCAAATATCAAAATGAAATCGATAGTTCCAATTAAATCGAAATCGGTAATTTTAAAATAATAATTGTAACATCTTTTCTAGTTAAAATAACGGAATTTTGCAAACGAAGAATAAATTCAAAACAATAGTATTTTGAAATATCAAATTGAGATCGATAATTTCAAAATGATAATTGTAATATTTTCTCTAGTTAAAATAACAGAATTTTGCAAACATTAAATTGAAATTGGTAATTTCAAAATAATAATTGTAACATTATCTCTAGTTAAATTCAAAATAATAGTATTTTTAAATTTTAAATTGAAATCGGTAATTTATTTGAAAATAATAGTTCAAATTACGGAATTTTGTAAAACGAAAAGAATAGATTCAAAATTCCTTATAATAAATCCGCATTGACCATAAAAAAGTACACAAATTTAGGACAAAGCAGTGACCATCGCCGAAACGAAATTAAATTCGAAAATAGTTTTGATTTCTCTCAGTTTCTGCAATCTAAATGAAAAATACCTCGAGTTTTTACTCACATTCCGACAAATGAATAAAAATTGTATTGCATTTTGTTTCTGTTTCATACCAGCAAAATAAAATTACAAACAATTTTGATTTTAATTCCTGCACACACGATACAAAATTAGAAACAAATTTTGATTCTGATTTAGATCATGAAATGTTTAGTTTGTATTTTACATTTGAAAATATTCTATTTTAATAAAAAAAAAACGGACAAAAATTTCTTTTTCTGATAGCCTGGTATCGTAAGTTTAGGAAATACATTCCTTGAAGCAGTTTGTCGTCAGGCCTTTTTCTCTGCCAAAAAAAACGAACTATAGGTACATCTGACTTTTATTTTCGATTCAGACCAAGAAACGAAATTACTTAAACGCATATTTTCATTTCAGATTCTCGAACCAAAATATATGTTTCATTATGCTTTGATGTAAAAACAATTTATATACTTATATACTACTTTGTTTTGACGCCATTTTAGTAAACATTAATCTTGATAGTTCACATTTGGCAGTCGTGAAGTAAAGATGTGGCAAATTTATTATGGAAAAATATTCGATAAACCAACGTGTTTTAATCGTTACAACATTTAATCAAAATCAATCATCAATTACTGTGACGATGAGAAAGTTACGTGAAATTTTTGGGAGAAACAACGTGACAACAAGACGCACTATTTATCGTGTAGTGAATGATTTCTAAAAAAGAGGGTCTGTAGCTGATAGGACCAAGCATGGACCACAACGGACTGCAAGATCGGCTGAAAACATACCTGCTGCTCAAGAAAGTGTTCAAAACAATTCACCAACCTCTATTCGACGCCATGCTCAAATTCGTAGTCGTGATAAAATTAATGAAATACCACGTGAAATGTGTGAGAATGTAATGAAAAATGTGCTCAAAAGAGCTCACATTTGTGAGGCTAACAGAGGCGGACATTGTATTACATACATAATTGCCGACATTAGATAAAACATTTATCAATATAAAATCCATTCTCTTTCATTTAATCAAAAATTATAAACAAAGTAGTATACCTTCCCGACGGACACCCTGTATAAAAAAATATTAACAGCAAATAGATATTTTGAAAGTTTACGATGAACCAAGTTGTCCGTTTTTGTATTATGATCGGTGATTATCAAACTGCACAGCTAGAATCCTAGTAGATACTACTACTAGTAGATTTCATTTTATATAAAAACCCTGATCAGAGTTACGAGTATACCTATACATATATAGAATAATATTTTTATGGATGTGCATAGACCATTTTCCCAATTTATGACACGCCACTAACCGCTTTGATTTCAATAACACATTAAAACATCAATTAACCCTTTAAGTCTGCAAAACAATTTACTTCTACTTCTTGCTTCAAGAGTTCTCACAATGAAATTGTGTGAAAAGACCTTCCTCGCTGAACTCCCTAATGGACTCCGTTCATTACTCTCCTTTAACGTTACCACCTTGTCCAACATCATTCTAGTGCTATCCTACTTTCGGTCGGTAGCTCATTTTGTTTGCTCTCAAATTGTTTAAATTCAAATGTAAATAATTCATTTGTCGATTTGTAAACAATACAATAAAGGGCAACAAAATGAACCATCAACGGCAAGTATCAAAACCAGACGGAGACGGAGGAAAAGAAAAACTCCAGTGTCGTTTCTTTAGTGCAGGGCTATGACTCGTTCAACACGTCGACTACGTATAAATAAAATAAATTCGAACTCGAGCACAGAGAAAAGAGCAACAACTGGAGCATTAACAATGCAATGACTTGTAATTGTAGACATAGCCATGAATTCCGTTCACATAACATTTTGCTGTAATCTAAACATTTATTTTTTTAGATGAAAGAATACAAAGAAGAAGGAGAGGAAGAAGTGTAAGAAGACTGTAAACTTCGATGGAATTCATTGACTCTTCTAGGGCTTTAGGCGAGTGTCAGCACTGTCGTATCAAGTATGATTAGTGACAAAAAAAATCGATGTTGTTTCATGTTATCTGCTCAATAACAGCACGTTCAGCGAAAATTCCGACTTTACAAATTTTTGGCATGTGAATATTTGTGTAATATTTTTTTAGTCAGCAATTTTAAATGGGAGAAACTCCGTGATTGTAGTTATCCAATGTGTTCAACATATGAAAGCTTCTTAAACTGATAATCGGAATTGTCATTAAACATTAGGTTCCTTTCCATGTGTTTAGAAGCAGATTACTTGGAGGCGTACTGAATGATAAATGCTCTTCTATATCCAATTTATGGCAGGCAGGGCAATTTATTTTATCAATCATATTTCGTATCATCGATAGCCGCAAAAGGACATATACAAAATAATTATGTATATCGTAGTCGCTCTACAGTTGCAGTTTTAGTCGAACTCGGATTCAATCTTGGTCCAAAACAAAATAAAAGATCAAATGGTTGAATTTACCACTATTGTTGGTTATTACAATTAGTATTGACAAGAACAATTAAAATAATGAAGACATATTAGAGTAGACTGGACGGACTAGTACTAGAGAACTATTAGTATATAATTAATAACTAATATATTATTAATATATTTCTCCTACTTTGCCGTATGAATTAGAGTTTTATTGTCGAACATATTGTTAGACAATAGAATAAAAAAATTGCGAGATTGCGAGAGATTCTCCCATTTAGTGAAAATTCTTTTCTAAACTCAATCAGTGGGTCTCACAGTTTAGCGACGATTCCGAAAGTTACAGTTTGAGAAGAATTCACCATGACTTGTCAGATTACTTGACTTCTCGACGTGTTCCTCAGACACATCGAGGTAACAACCGTTCAACTAATATTAGATGACTATGATGGATTGAACACGTGATCATGCGAACGATAGTCGTGTGTACTAATCGTCACGCAAAAGTCGTTTCGACATACATAGAAAATACGAGGTGTGATCAAAAAATAACCGTTATTTTCAAATTTCGTGAGTTACGTATGTTCGATTCTCACATTTTTTTTCTGTTATGTTGGTACACATGTCTGTTATATATGTTGACAATATCAGCCATTTTGAAATGTCTGTTTGTTTTTGACAGATAAAAAGGTTCGTCATATTTTAGATTTTTTACTATTCGAAAAAATTGATCAAAGAAACTGTACTAAGTTCTGTGTAAAAAATGAAATTAAATGCGCAAGGACATTTGAAATGTTAACTGTGGCGTTTGGCGAGTCTACTATGAGCAGAACACAAGTTCAATTGTGGTATAACCGGTTTAAGGAAGGCCGAGAAGATGTCAATGACGATGCTCGTCCTGGTCGCCCGAGCACGTCAACAACCGATGAAAACATTGAAGCGGTGAAGAAAATGATTTTGGATAATCGTCGAACCACTATTAGAGAGGTTGCTGATGATGTTGGAATATCGTTTGACTCATGCCAAGCAATTTTTACGGATGTTTTAGGCATGAAACGTGCGGCAGCGAAGATTGTTCCAAAATTGTTAAATTTTGAGCAAAAACAACGTCGCATTGACATCGCTCAGGAGCTGTTGAACGTCGTCAAGGATGATCCAGATTTCTTCAAAAAGGTCATAAATGGTGACAAATCATTGAAATCAAAGCCCAATCATCCCAATGGAAGCGTCCAGAAGAGCCAAGGCGTCAAGTCAAGCACGTCAAGTTCGGTCAAATTTGAAGGTTTTGCTCACTGTTTTCTTCGATTGCAATGGCGTGGTGCATCATGAATTTTTGCCACAAGATCGTACGGTTAATAAGGAATACTACCTTGAAGTTATGCGCCGTTTGCGCGAAGCAATTCGTCAGAAACGCACAGAATTGTGGGAAAAACATTCATAGATTTTGCACCATAATGCATCAGCTCATACGTCGATGCTTGCGTGTGAGTTTTTGGCCAAAAACAAAACCGCAATCCTGCATCAACCACCGTATTCATCGGACTTGACCCCCGCTGACTTTTTCCTCTTCCCAAAACTGAAGACACCGATAAGAGGAAAGCGTTTTGCTACGATTGAGGAGATAAAAGAAAAATCGAAACAAGAGCTGTTGGCGATACCAAGAAGCGCTTTTTAGAAGTGTTTCGAGGATTGGAAAAAACGCTAGCATTAAGTGTATTATATCTGAGGGGGATTACTTTGAAGGGGACAAGATAGCTATTGATGAATAAATAAATACTTTTTGAAAAAATTGAAAATAATGGTTATTTTTTGATCACACCTCGTATATTAATTAATTAAGTATACACCAATCTTCTTAAGATTTATAGGCAACTTTTGTTTTAAGATGCGTTAATATTAATTTATTCGACCGAGATATGATAGCAACAATGAAGACAGTTGGATGCAGCAATTTATTTTAATCTAGGCCTTGATTAAGTGCCAATAAAAAAAGTTTTATTAACATAAATTTCAGATTCCATGTTATCCAATCACTTAATTGGAACAAAAAAAAAAAAAAAAATAGAATATTTCTATCAAATTGCCCATCTGTCTGCAGTTTTTTGCTCCACAAAAATAAGAGCAAAAATAAAACCAGTTTTGGATTAATTTATGTCAAATCTCAGAAATATTTTTGCTACATTGATAACTTTATTTTATCGTCTTCATAGTATTCCCCCGGAACACAATACACTTATGCCAAAGTTTTTTTTTTTTTTCAATTCTTTAGTCACCTTCGGTTATGGCCTTCAGAACGCTGTGCTCTTCACATTGAATGTCTTCAATCGAGTGGGAACGTTGTTCCCCGAGTTGCACTCTGGTTTTAGGAAGTAATCAGAAGTCATACGGTAAAAAATCGTGCGATTACGGTGGCGATATTATTTGCATTTTGGAGAAAAAATAGTTAAGAACTAATGCACTGCAAAACGGTGCATAGACACGTTTGAAAGTTTTAGAGACTGAATAGATTTAATGTGTACTCCTGAACAAATTGTCTCCAACTATGTTTTCCCAACAATTTATAATCCGTCATCGTACAATCTCCCCTCTAGCATACTTCATTTAATATGCATTATGAAATATTGAATGATTACTTGTCAGAATCTGATATCATGAAAATTGTTATTTTCCGGGTATTTGACAATAAAAATTTTTATATATTATACGTCTCAATACGAGAGAATTACAGAAATTTCGGTCTTCTGTGCTTTTTCTTCAAATAGTATCACCAAGTGTTGACAGTGTTTCAAATTCTAAACAGTGTTTTCAACAGAGTTTTGAGACTTTTCACAATGGAATATTTTGGTGCACTCACACAACATGATCCTATAACCTTCATATCACCATAGAGTTCTTAAAGTTCATGATCCATTCCGCTATGGTTTCATATATTTTGTGGGGAATTTTCCTCTCGAGGACTCCAATTCTAAGCTGAGATTATTGATTTTAATAACGGCAGAGCCGAGGTAGACAATATCATCCGCCGTTTCAAAATTGTAGTTGTCAATTTTAATACTACAACGTAAGCGATACTTTGCTTGTTCATCGAATTTTAATAGTTAATCTTAACTAATCTTATTTTTAATTTGTCCACGTTTATCGTCAAAGCCGCTTTTACTGACTGCTCATCAATCCTTGAGGAGGCTGCAGTAACACTTCGCAGTAATAGCATTTAGATAGCATTAAAAATGGTACAAGTTGTGTTTACTACACGTTTCCATGTAATCATCTTCAACACATCGGTTGAGCGGTCTTACGTGAGACTGTAGTCCTGTCTAAAACCTCTTTAGACATAAAATGGTCACTGAAGACTGATAACCTACAATCATGCATAAGCTTTGCAAGAATATTAAATTCCGACACAGGTTCATACAATATTTGCTGCATTTGAATGTCGAACACACCTCTATATTCGACAAAACGCGATATACGAGTATGTTGACTTTTTTTTTTTTTTGAGTTTTCTTAATGATTTGCCATAAAATGAATATCAATAGTAGATTTACTAGGTTAACATCTGACTGATAACTTCCAGCTGTGGCAGCTAGAATAGGCTTCAGTCTTTCACATATTAAATTCAACAGAACCTTAGAAGCGATGAATAAAAGACTGGTATCGGTGTAATTGGTACGCATGATTGCGTTGCCGTTTCTGAACATAGGGCTTAATACACTTTGAAGTTCACTAAGCTCGGTGTAACATTCTTGATGTTAACTTTCTTTATTTTAACTTAATTGGCAGAAACGTTCTGCGACCAACCGGCTCAGTGTAAACAGAATTGTGATTAAGTTTGTACAACTTTTGAGAATAAGCAGACAGAATGAAAATAATAGGCGGAATATGAATTTTCAGAGAAGTTAAATTCGGCTCCACACAATCTGCAAACTGCAGCCTATTTATGAAACGCCCTATTGAACATCGTTCATGACTCTGTGCACTGCTAAAAAAATAAGCTAGAATGACGACAATATTTCATACATTGGACCGAAAAGTTATTGACACACAAAACAAAAAAAAACATTCATATCATTCATATTCATCAATAGTTTTTTCTTTTTGTTCTGCTCCATCTTCTTTACAATTGAATTGTTAAAGTGACAATGGAATTATTATTCTTCCACGCGAACAGAAAAAGATTTTAATT
>JAHXMU010026584.1:18077-30640 GCA_019455685.1 Philornis downsi
GGGGGGAAAAAGTTATGGAATAAAATTAAAATTAGACGCCATCAAAAGCGAATATTTCACATAAATAGAAATTGCAAAGAAAAAAAAGAAACAGAGTTGAGCTTAGAAAGCTTCCCCAAAAGAATCTTTAGAGAATTACAAAAGGAAATTACCACAATAATTTCCGGAAGTTTTTGTTATGCCCGACACCACGTGACGTCTGGAGAATATGTGCATTTTCTTTCTTATATACGAGTACTCTTAATTGTTCATTGCGTTAAATGCCTGGTTGTTGACTTAATGAACGTCGGAGACTTATTTTCGCTGTCGCTTGAGACTTTGAAGTGGTCAGACAGACAAATTTTTGCATAGCAGTAGGCTGCAGTGGTTATATTGCAAGCAATATATTGAAAGCAATTCACTTGTAATAAGTAATAATTTGGATGGAGGCTTCCTGAAATTCTTAAGTATCAACAACATAGAATATTACTACAAAGTTACACGATTCTTTTTTGAAAATGTTGTTTTTAACAACACTTACTTTTCTAGCCACTTTTTGAGATAAGGGTTAACGAATATCCCTGTCTCGAGGTCTTCCGGCCTTGCTCAGGGAAATGGGCGTGAGATCTTTGGACAGCTTTGTACGTAACGTTATCGACGAGATGTCAGGAAAGAAGAACCTAAAATTGAGGGACCAAAGAGAATGAATTTTTTTGTGAGCACTTTCACATTTTATATTTGCCCCTTTTTCGTCGAGGAAACTACACTAAATGGAAAACTTCTAATTATATCTTCAGAAAAAGGAAAAATGTAATACCCAGAAGAATGCATTTGAAGTATGAATTTCATTTAATTAAACTTGTCTCATAACTTTTAATGTCGTTTGTTTTCTCCCAGTGTGCCTGGTTGTCTGCAGTTACGAGAGCTGTCGTAAGTCGTTATCAGACTGCTTACAAACTGGCATAGTTTAATATTTTCGTAGATCGAAGCCATACAGATTGTCCGATTTCTTGAAATTCAACTTCTACCAGCAACTCATTATTCGCAGACTAAAGTAATATAATTTTTCGTCTATTGTGGTGGTTGCCCCATAAGGCTTCGTACATTTTTTTTTAAATCGTTCTATTAACCATGCCCCTTCTTCTAGTACCTCTCAGTATACAAATAACTGATTTTGCCTATTTTGTTCTGAAATTCATATCCTATATTTAGTGCCACCGAGTTCAGTAAAATTTCGTACAAGATAAGTGTTTGGTAAAATTGCGTCAACAAGAATGGGCTTTATTGTTACGCCCCTTTTTGGTACCTTCCTTTCCAATTAACTAATTTTACAGAATTAAAACTTTCCTCTCTAATTACTATCTAGTAGTAGAAGCCTAGATTTTTGTCGATTGAATCAATTTAAAGATTAGCAATAACCGAGAAAACCGAACAAGTTAGCCACACCCTATTTGGTGGCTTCCATAAAAATAACATTCTAGCAAAAAAAAAAAAAAGAATTAAGTCATTCAACATAAATGTTGGCAAACCCTTTACGAGGGCTTTTTGAATAATCACTTCCCTGTATTTTTTCAACATAGTGCATTTATATTATTTCCTCAAATTGCAAGGCTTGGCACCAATTAATTTGCTATACACTGATAGTTCAGGTACCTCAAACTTAAATGATTTTTGGCCTCCATTTTCTTCGCTTTTTGGCACCAAGTCAGCCACGCCCTATTTGGTAGCTCTTATAAAAATAGCATTCTCAACAAAATCACATTTCCATCACTTCTAAGGATGCAATGTATGCATATTTACTGCTTCCAACGAAGAGCTTTTAAACTACTTCCAAAACTGCGGTAATGAAGTTTTTGAAAATATTGATTCGATTCCTATTTATAAATACTAGCAATTAAAGCAAAACATCTTAATATGAAATGCTTCAAAATCTATTACTTGGAGGATACAATACGCTCCAAAGACGTTAATTTTGATAGTCGGCTTAAAGAAGCTCTTTTACAGTTTTTGGGAAAACATTTGTTTATCCTCCCTCCCTTATAGGAAGATCGAAATAAACACTAAATACGAAATAAATAATAAATACTAAATTTGTCATTCAATTGATAAATACAAATACTTAGATATCAACTAAAACATATATATTTCCTATCTCTATAAAAATCTAAATCATTAATGTCCGTCCATAATATTTTGTAGTGTAGTTAATCGTGAAATATTTGATGATTTCCCTGTCCTCTACGGGATCTTCGGGCAGTTTCGTAAATATACATATATATTTTGTATAAAAAACATCCCTTAAAAATGTTTTTTCAAAAGCAATTCTAGTGCAATTATTTATATTGAACAACTGCTTTCCAAATGAAACGTTTTTCTGTTCACATAATCTGAAGAAACATTTTCTGGAACAAAAAGCAATTTTCTTTTGAATACTGAAAAACTGCAATCAAAGGTTTGAATCTGCATCACACCTACATCGCTCATTAATGTGTAGAGAAGAGGCATCATAAAATAGTGCTTCCCTCCTATAATTTCCTTAGTGATTACGCAATTTTTAACCACTTCCCCATCACAAAGTGAGATGAATGTTTGCTTTTTTGCATGCATTTATTATGCCTGTATAATTTGTGTCCAGCTTCATATCTTGGATTCAGTTAAATTTGTTACACATTAAGCGTTTGATAAACTTTGTTCTGAGAATGAAATCGTTTTCAGAACTGGAATTGTTTTTCGGCGCTATAAATTATATTGCAAGCTCACCATGTAGCTTATTGCAAACTTGAGGCATGTTTGGCTGGTAGGTTCACCCTCATACAATTAATAATGCAACAAATGTGGACGTCAAAGAGATTTCTTCGAGACAAAAATCGTAGGGCCAAAAAAAGCCCGTTCCGATTGCTGTATACGATTGTTGAAAAAACCAAAATGTTGAAAAAGTAGAAAACTGAATTTTTAAAACTGTCCGAAAATCAATTTTAGATACTATTCCGCAAAGTGGCTTTGCCGGCTTAAAAAACATATTGAAATAAAAGAAAGATTATTTTCAAAAAAATACTAAGAGTCATCTAAATTGTACAATTTTTGTCCTGCTTTTTAGGCCACTAAGCGGGCTTTTGTTAGTCCCCTTGTAACACGATTTCTTCTTCTTTCCCTAAATGAAGTTTGTGTTTGAAAACCCGCTTTGACATCTGCAAAATTAGCTCAGCAAAGTTTACATTCCATTTATCAATTCTTTGTATTAGAGACGAGTTCAAACAATTGTAAAATTACATCATCTTTTGAATCATCAATTTGTCGACCTTCTCCCTTTTGTATAACAGAAAATATTTTCAAAACTATTGTACATGTTGATAAATTTAATTTCCCAGACTGTCATTGAGATCGAGCAATGCACAATCATCTGAGACCCTCGGAGCTTAATAAATTGTATTCCATTTATTATCTTTGAATGATATTTTCATTAGCTAATTAAATAATGTTATCTGATTTGGATACCGAAACTAAAGAGAAATAGAAAAGAAAGTCAACAGACACACACACACACGCGCGCATACACATGCACGCACAAAGTATTTGTTTTTCTGCGTTTGAGTTTCAGAGATAACTTTTAATCCCAACAGAGATGTAGAGAATTCCCGACCAAATGCCATTCCGTTGGTTCATACAGACATTTATCTTATGCACCAAATGCGATGATAACAAAAGAGCATCGGCAGCAGCAACGGCAGAAGCTATGGGATTGAATGGAATTGGATGACCCAACAAAACTTTTAGTGCGGAGTGAACTGTATCACCAACGAAATGGTGGAGGACTGGGAGACGCTCATTTTATAACTTATTTGTAACCATAGAATATATCGTTAATTATTATTTAAATTAAATATTAGGCTACAACCTTACCTTACCTTAATTAATGTTACTTATATCACTCTCTTTTTCAAACGAGTTTCTTACTAATTTTATAATTTTCCATTTAATTTCAGGTGAGTTAAATGTTCGCCATCATGTAATCTAAATAAGTTGTGGAGTGAGTTCAACTTATCATACTCGAATGTGAGTCAAAAGGTTATTATTTTGTATTTAAATTAATTTAAGATAAACATAGGATAGTTAGCCGTGTCTGTCAGCATGTTATGTCGTATGAACAACTGTGTGCTTACAAGAAAAACGACTTAATTTAGAATTTCTTGTTTGAGGTATTGAATGCTTGCCAAGAAATCGATATTATGGAAATGTTGCATAACTTTTGAAATATACGGAAGTTTGAAAGGGCGCTTAGATGACAATATGAATTTTAATGACATAAACTATTATAAGAGGAAGCATATTCTCGCTTATATAAGGTTATCCATTTAATGGTTTCAAAACCGCCGGTCTGGCAAGGCTGTTAGCTGTTAAATAGCTGTAATCTAAAGTGTTATTTATTCAGTCAAAAGTTTGCGATTTACGAATATGGATCGTTTAACAACCGAAGAACGCGTAAAAGTAGTTAAAATTTACTACAAAAGTGATGATTCAAGCGTGGGCTTTCAATCGAACAACATTTTCTTCAGCGATGAAGCTCATTTCCCACTCGGTGGATACGCTAATAAGTAGAATTGTGATTTGGTGCGCTTTATAATATGAAGGTGTCATTGGTCCGTATTTTTTGAAAAATTACCTCAAAAGAATACGCTGCAACCAATCCATAGGCGGTCATTTAAATGACTGAATTTCGTACATAATGGCAAGGCCCAAGCATTATAATGAAATAAGTTCGATTTCGATAGAACTTATTTCACTTAGCTTTGCTTTTGAAACCGAACAATGTGTAACACGGTGTAGTAAAAAGAAGTTACTTATCTTTGCATGACATTGAAGACTTTCTTAGCATACTTAAATTTAGTTCAAATTTCCACTGTTCAATTGTTCGATAACTTGTTGCCATTTTGGAAGTAACTCCATTATATTTTTCTCATAAGACCTCTCGTCCTTACTGGAAAAAAAACCGGGACAGTCGATTTTCACAAGCCTTTTTTGAAACGATTTTTTCACCAGCAAAATCATTCGCCATAGAGAGGAACAGGTGATATTCACTTAATGCCACATCCGAACTATAAGATGCACGCTGTATAAGAACCTCCCAACTATTCGGCCAGAACTGCTGGAGGATCACTATTAGTGTGCGTTGCCTGGCATTGTTCTGATGGCACACTATTCCTTTCCCATTTTCCAAAATTGTCCGCTTCTGAGCGATTGGTTCCTTCAGACTGCTGACAATAGAAGTTCGGCTTAAGAGTTCGGCCTTGGTGGCACCTTAGTAGATGATTCCCTGCCAATCTAACCAAATACATTGCAAATCTTCGTGAGCTTCCATCATGGCTTGTCCACCATTTGCACCGGTTCAGTGCAATTCGAACCCGATCGCTTTTACTTGTCCTACTCTTCATTACCAATCGTTATTCGCTTCAGAAATGGGTGGATTTTGTTGTAATTCGGCAGCGAATCGCAAATAGAAATTCAGTCCATGATATATTTTTTGCCTTATTTCAGGAGGTTTTAACGATTTTTTTGGGCATTGTTTAACTCCTGGGGCTGTAGAAACCAAGCTTTCATAATGCTAATACTTGACGATTTTCATTATTCTATCAATATTTTTGACAAGTGACGTTCAAGAGCGAAAAATTGACGGAATGGAATCGACGATCCAAAGTTGAGCACAATTGTCTGTTGCAGTATCAGAACTATAAACACTGTTCATATTTTTACCACGTATCTTGTTTTTTTCATCCTTAGCGAGGAAAAAAAGAGAAACTGGAAAATATGATGTATTTTCTCTTTACTGATGTCCATTTTTGACGCGCCCACAAACAATGCTCAGTCAAGCAATCACGAAATTGTCGGAGTTGGTTTTCGAATACGAAACCTTATCTTTCTAACGCCATCTAGCAAAACCCAGTCGCACTTACACAGATAACTAAAGTCATCAATTGGAAAAATTGATTATGTTGCAATACTAAAAATAATTTACATTTTATTACTATAATTTATATACTTAAACACGTTGTGAATTATAAGCAATTTGAAATTTCGATAGGACGTAAACATGCACTTAAGTAAGAACAATTATAATCACGAATAAATCTGACTTTGTCCTAAGCCCAGTAAAATCGATTTACCTTGTAAACACAAAACATAACTATGAGACACTGGGGATGACACCATCTAAAAGTATAGTTAGTGCTCTAGAGATGCTTAGGCGAATGCGATTTTGTGATACAATTTTTAATATTTATACATTCACAGGAAGAAAAGGAGGAGGAGAACCCAGGGAATCTTATGACGAGATGGGTTTCGACCTTTTCGGCCAAATTAAACAACCGTATGTTTTTGTACCACCGAAGGAATGAAAATACATAACATTTGAGGTAACAAACATATAACAACCAACAATAAGTATCTTTCCATCAATTGTGTTGGGTGACATTTGCTGGTTTGCTGGCTTTGTAGATCCAAGAGCTAACTTAAATCTTTACGAAACTTCTTAAAACTTGGCATATGCTGATATTTTGCCACATTGTGCCTAAAGATTATAAATGGGCTATATTGACCCACCTCTCTTATGGCTCTCATTAAAATACAGAGATTTCCGATATTCAATATGTTGTCTGCAACACTTCTTGTGGACTGCAGTGACATAATTTTTGTCCAGTATATTGGTTTTTAAAGCTTGGCACAATCCGAAAAAATCGACCGATTCACATCTTGTGAACATATATTGTATATTGTTTTATAATTTTCCATAAATATTTTGGAAAAATCGAGGAAATAATCACGTCCCTTCTGTTCTTTCTCATACAAATTGATCGATTTTTCGAAATTCGATTCTTTCCCTGAAACTCCTAATTCGTAGACTGCAGCAACCAAGATTTTTGCCTATAATGTCTATAATGCTCAACAAAATTTAATAAAATCGGCTAATTAATCACACTATTTCTAATGATTTGCGATATAACCCAAACATTCTTGGGTTCTTACTTTTTATTCGTTTTCACTAAATTCAGTAAAACTTAACCTTTAGGTAAGATAATATCTAAGAATGAAAATGTATCGTATTGTTAAACCCATTCTGGTACCGCCCATAGAAATTGACCTATTTTCAGAAATTCAACCTTTTTCTGTATACTTTCTAATGAGTAGAGCAACCCATTGCATTGGTTGAAATTGAAAAAGCTCGACCTTGTAATTACTCCTATTCTGGCACTACCTATACCAATGACGAATTCAGCCCACACATTCTTAGCTTCATATATTTCAAATAATTGCACTGAATTCGTTAAAATTCGGTGCCCATCGTGCGTTTGATAAGCTCAGTTTAGAGAATGGAAGTGGATGTCATTGCCCCACCCATACCAGAATGTACGCACCAGAACGGTAAGCTAGAGATTTAACGGAAAATGTAAATGTTGCCATTTAAAATTCCACGGAATGAACGTAAGCCCAGTAGCGACTACCACTGGTTGCTACGGATCATTCAAACTCGATCCATATATAGATTTGCTATAGCCGTTTTCCACGTTTCCTCCACGGATTCGAAATTGAAATGAGAGCGAAACTAAGTGAACGATTGGTCGAAATTTCCTTTGTGTAATCAGTAGACAAGGTAATCCGAAATCTTCTTTTGTCAATCGCATTACATTGCAAAGCTTGGTAAAATAAATACATCCTCTCTGGTAATTCCCATACAAGTTATCAAATTTAACTCATGAGTTCTTGACTTCATATCTTTCATTCAATTGTACTAAATTCAGTATAATTTAACAATTTAATGTCTTGAATGGAAACAGCCTGCATTGTCACGATCCTTAGGTTAGGGCTCACATACAAATTAGCCGATGTGGCAAAAATCTCCATAATTTATAAGTGAAATAGAACAAGTTCAAGATATGTTCAGGAAATTACAATTTTGCTGTTTTATTGTCTGAGCGGTTATTAATAAGAACTTTGCGATGTATCAATCCCCTTCTTACATTCCGCGCCAACGGAAAAGGACATTGGATACAGATACGAATAAGAGTAACACAAATCACCTAACTGAAATTTCTGTACAGGTTTTATATTTTTATGAATATGTAGTTCGTAATATTCGAACATTTCATTTATATTACAAAATTGAAATTTTAAAGCCTTTTATCCAAATCAAATGAAATTGCTATCTGCTACTATTCGCGATTTAACCTTGGAATGTATTTCCCGAATTCTTCACTGGGATGCCTCGCCCTTTATAGTTTAGATAGTGTGGTAGTTTAATATTATTCTTATTTAGCAAACTACTACTACAAAATAGTTGGAATTGAATGCACATTCACTCTACGTAAATTAAATCATAAATTTTAAAGCAGACAACAGCAATGGCATGGAATACAATTAATTTTAGAAATTACCTTAACGATTTCACTTCGAAAACTCTACTTAATTCCTTTCACACAAACAAACTATAAACAATGCAGCAAATTAACTGTGCCATGAAACTGCAGCAATAACAATCAATAGAACGTGGTCAATGATCGCGATTGAACAACATAAACTTTGCTTTTGATGGAGTGAAGGAGCTGCGGACGGTATGGTAAAGTTCTATGGTGATGCTGTCATTGCCTTCCCTAATGACGATGAATGCAAACTTTTAAACAATAAAAGAGGGGAAAAGAACAAAATCATAATTTATGGACCAATGAAATTTGTAGAGAGAGATCCATGCAGGGTGATTAAAATCCATTTGAAATTGGAAAATTTAAACAAGTATACAATGGTCAATAATTCATAAGTATACTGTATGTTAGGCAAGGTGTTGAAAGGGGGTTGCATTGATTTTTAGCTGGACTAAAGCCACTTGCAAATTTTAAATAAAGTACCAAGATTTATAAACTTAATGGACTTCTGTTTCAACTTAGATTCTATTTGCTCTCCTCCATTTTGTAAACTACATTTGGCTCACAGGCATACACTTAGTTTTATTATTATAAATGATTTGGAGCTTCTAAAATACGTTTGAGAGCTTTCTGCATCACCTACGTAAAGGGGATGCAAAGACTGATGCGCTACCTATCGCACTATAATTGTACTATGCCAGATACTGAGAGGAATAGGGACACAAAAGTTGGTACAACGGCACAATTATTAGAAAGGCTTACCAGTTCTAAAAAATATGTAAGCGCAATCCATTTATGTATGGAATACAATAGAGGTAGGAGAGTCAGATTTATAATCTTCAAGAACCAGGAATTTCGCTAAACAAAACAGTACATTTGATGGAAATGTCACATTTAATTTAATTTGTTTGAAAAATGTAGCGCTTTTTTCGATGCGCTACATTTAAGTAAGTACAACTATGCCCAAAATGTAACACCAGTTTTCAATTTAAATTTAGCGGATATATTCGATTTTATAAATATTTTTTTATAACTTAATGTTGGCATAATGTCTGACATCTGCAGGAATCTTACACCATAAGTGTTATTAGAGTTTGAGCTTTACTTAATTTTATAAGACACAATATATGATTGCCATAATTTCTACAATGTATGATTTTGTTAAACAAGAAGGCATCGTTAAATTTTGTTTACGAAATGGAACTTCTGCCGCAGAAGCGTTAAAAATGTAGGAAAGAAATGATTACAGATGATATAAATAGTTCAAAGACAAAGAATGGCCCGAACGGCCATTATCCCCTATCGATGAAAATTACGTTCAACAAATCTGAGATTTGAGGTTTAAAATCCGCGAGTTATTTTCTCATCCAAACGCGACAAATCGCGATTGGTACCTAAAGCATCAATTTTTTCAAAAAGACCGTCACGTTAAAATCTTTGAAGAGATGATTTCCGGTTATCATAATGCTATAAATCGCATTATGGGGCTTGAATGTATGAGACTCGTTGATGATCCGGTAACAACCGACTAATCGAGTGAATATCATTCCAAAGGTGAAGCAAGATCACAAAGCTTATAGATTATCGGTAACGGTGCTATAGTGCCGGACCAAACTGTCGAGAAGGAAAATTATTTGAGTGTTATGTGGCGTTTGCGTGAAACTATTCGCAAAAGGAGGTTGGATTTATGGACAAGCAACTTTTAATTCTTAATTTTTAATTTTTACATCCCGCGTCACATCGCCTTGTACTGGTTTTTCGTGTGTTTTTCGATAAAAATTTAACTAATATCGTTCCACAGTATAACTTCTATTTCATAAACTCAAAAGGCCTCCCTGGAGACAAATGCTATCATCCGCTAGAAATTATAGAGAAACCATTGATTTGTGTTAAATCTGAATTGATTACAATTGTATGGAAGATATGAGATGAGAAATGTATGGATTAAATTACGTAATTTGTATGGATGCTACAAGAAAGGGCGGGGTTACCTGTTACTGCAGTCCACGAATAATCGCTCAATTTGTGCTGGAGGTAAGCGAACGCGCGTGATAATTTAGAGCTAAATTTATCAGATGAATGAAAGATATGAAGATGAGAATATGTGGGTCGATTTAGTCATTTGTATGGGGAATGAAAGGGAATGGGAAGAGGCATGGTTACTTAGTCCATTGTTCAGGATCTATAGTACAATACAGTAAACAAAAATATTCAGATTGTTGGATTAACAAACAGACAAAAAATTTAATTTCAAAAAATTGCCTTCATGGAAGGCACCGGAAGGGGTGAATCGATATAGCCCCAATACGACCCGCAAAATGTTAGGCTACGCCAAAGTTTAACAAATTTCATAAGAATTGACAACAGATATCATGTTTACGAGCCAGGCAAAATATTGGACTGCGTCAAGGTTTAACAAATTTCATAGGAATTAACAACAGATGTCATGTCTACGAGCCAGTCAAAACATTAGGCTGCGTCAAGGTTTAAAAAATTGCATAAGGATTAACAACAGATATCATGTCTACGAGCCAGTCAAAACATTAGGCTGCGTCAAGGTTTAACAAATTTCATAAGAATTGACAACAGATATCATGTCTACGAGCCAGTCAAAATATTAGGCTGCGTCAAGGTTTAACAAATTTCATAAGGATTAACAACAGATATCATGTCTACGAGCCAGTCAAAACATTAGGCTGCGTCAAGGTTTAAAAAATTTCATAAGGACTAACAATAAATATCATGTCTACCAGCCAGTCATATAGATAGAAAAACATTTTGTCTATTAAATCGAAAGTTTTCAAATGAAAAGAAAAATCATAAAGTAAAATTAAATATAAAAGAAATAATTTCGCTTCGGGCGGAAGAATGAAAATCACAATTGTTTATAAATTTTCAAGAAACAAAATTAAATACAATTTTGATTCGGTTTCCGAAATCGGAATAAATATTTGCGCATTTTTGATTTGGGTTTCCTAGTCCATCTCATTTCATACAAATTGAGATGACATCAACCTTATATTTCTGGATGACATGTGCCAATTTCGCCTTAAAGAGTTCATTCATTTCAGTTGTTTATCTTCATAGCGCGGTCTGCCTACTATAGCAATGTACGAGACTGGTCCCAAAACTAGCCAACCTGACGTATAGATGGTGCCAGTAGCTTGAAAAAACAAATATTTTGGTGAAGTAACAACCTTATAAAACATATTTTGAAAAAACAAATATTTTGGTGAAGTGACATCCTTATAAAACATATTTTCTAAGTCGCAAGGTGCCACGTTGTTTATATTATTATATTATTATATTATTATTTTATTATATTATTCTTATTTATACTATTAAAAGTAAACGATCTCAGTGAATTCGTAAACATGGAAGGATTGGTATAAGGAAGGATTGGTATTTCCATTTGAAAGGTTTCAGTCTAACCAATATTTAAGCCGAGATGAATTCTACTCTGGGGGATTCTGCTCCTTCTTTGACGACTGTAAAATATTGGATAGCAGAGTCTAAACGAGGTTGTATAAGCTGCCAAGACAAATACCGTAGTGGTCGACCAGATCAGATGTTCACGCCACACATGGTTAAGAAAACAGCATCATGAAGATGTTTCAGTAGAGTGTTTGGCGATGTTTCTTCGCAATAAAGCCTAATTTTTACGTCGATTTATATCTATGGAGAGACATGGGTCTATCTATGAGACATGGGTCCATCACTTCACACTTGAGACAAATGAGCAGTCAAAGCAGTTGATTGGAATGTCCTCAGAATGAAAACCCCATCAACGTCGAATATTATACTAATTTATTGCATCGTTTAGGTGATCAAACTATTTCGTATTTGACGGAAAAGAAAGTGTTGTTTCATCAAGACAATGTTTCAGTTCTCTCGTCCACTATTGCGGTGGCCGAAATTAATGAATTAAAGTTCGAACTGTTTCATCACGCACCTTATTCGTTAGATTAGTTCCTTTGGACTATTTTTTATTTCCAAACTTGAAAAAATTTCTCGGTAGTAAAAGATTTGCCTGTTGTTGATGGCTATTTTATGGAGTTTGACAATTTTTACTATAAACAGGATAGAAAAGCTATTGAATATCGCTGAAAAAAAGTGTATCAAGCTACAAAGAGATTATGTTGAAAAATAAAGAAAATTTTTCCCAATTTTTTTTTT
>JAHXMU010026584.1:30650-109146 GCA_019455685.1 Philornis downsi
CAAATTGACCGTTGCCTAATTCGTAAACTGCAGTTAGTGCATTGCAATGCTTGATAAAATTTGAAAAAACCAACAAGTTAACCATGTCCTCTGTGGCACCTGCCATACAAATTACCTAAGTTAACCCATATTGTCCCATATTGTATGGATCTAAATTCCGTGCAATTTATCACGCATCAAGCATTTAGTAAACTTAGTTCATCAAATGAAAACGGACTGCGTTGTCACGCTCCTTAGGTACTACACGTACAAATTGACCGATTTATTTAGTACTTCTACCATAATTTCTAAGGGTAGGAATTCAGAAATATATATAATTTTAAGTGGTTCAGTTTAGAGAGCGATTTGCTACACACCATCTGATGTCTTTCACATTTTTGAATCAAAATTGCTCAAAGTCAGTTTACCTGACAGAAATTTCTATACTGATCGAAGAAAGGAGATCAAGATCGAAAGGTTACGAAGATGAAGAATTAGAATCATCATTGAAAGTGCATGCAATGTCCAGGAGTAGACTAGACATGGCTGGGCAACTAACTTAAAACTATTGCACCTATTACATCTGGTTTAAACCTACAAGTGACCGGACAGCCATAGTCCCCACCGAGGAGAAGTGAATATATATTTTATTACACTGATTTGAGCGCCGTCCCGATGAAAGACAACGATTATGAAGCCTTTTCCACATTAAAATAGTTTTGGGCGTTATTTATATCAAAATAAGAAGGGAAACGATCCTTGGTCCAACACTCGGAAAATTCAGTCTGTATAACAACACTTTCGAAAACGGGTTCAGACTAGTACGGGCTCGGAAGATCAAAATGATCAAAATGCAAAAAACAAAAATGATTGGTCAAGTGGTAATAAATAGAAAGCACCAAATACAAATACAGCAAATACATTCGAATCGTAATGTATTGACCGTGAGTGATACGTGGTGCTGATTATAGACCCTGATCACTATACATATATGTGCAATAGTTTTGATATGAGATTGATCCACATTTAATCTCTGGCGGTGTTGTTGTGATACAACTTAGTAGAGAGATAGTGGACTGTATATGGGATTGGTTTGGAGTTGATTAATTGAGAGCCAATTCTTACGTGCCGGGCAGTAAGTTCTGGGCTGAAGAATTGGCGGGTTAAGAATAATTGCATAATTTCTCAGAGTTGAGAAATTATACAATTAAATTTAAGATTTAATATATATAAAATATATAAAAAGAGGGAGAGATAGAAAAAATGCAAATGAATTAGAGATAATTCAATATGCAAAAGTGGCTGATTTTGAATCAGCAACTTTGCTGGTAACATTGAATTTTCCATATTCCTTTTTTTCATATTGTTTTCAGCTTACAGTAAATTATTCACAATAGTCATTGGGATATTTATCGATAATTGCTCATATTAGTTTTAGATAACTTAAATAAGAGCGTTATCTTTTATAATATTTAAATTTCATATTTTCATTAAATTCAAAATTAATTCATTAAGCTTAAAAGTAAGTATAAACTTGGAGGTTTAAACAATATGATTGTAGGTAAAGTACTACACAAGAGATTAAGCATGATGAAAAGTATTTGCAACCAAGCAAAAATAGAGGTGGATATTGGGAAATTACATAACCCCGAAATAGCCAGTTTATTTCAAAAAAAAGGAACTCCCTCAATTACTTCGATAAAACGTCTCTAACCCTGTTGCTTCTCACACACTGTGGCAAAATACTGCGTATTCGAGGTTAACTGTCGCAACAATCGTACTTGTGTCTGTTATGTGTCTGAAGGAAAGAGTGCTACATACATGGCAATGCTACAGCCAATTGTAAGGCATAATGTGAGGTTAAGCTGTAGAGAGAAGAGAAGCAGACCGTGTTTTTAAGCTGAAGAAATGGTTGTAGAAAGAGCAGAATAGCGAGGCTATAGAAACAAAAATATTTTTTTTTTAATTACGCAATTGTGTTAAGGCATTTTAATACATTATGTTGCATTTGGATGATTTTGGACATTAGCAAAACATTTTTTTACTGACTTTGGCAATACTGCTGGCATCCCTGGGTATGACACCCAGTGCACTTTTACTGTTCTTGAAGATGACAGCACCTTAATCATATGTAAACAAATTTAAATTTATTACGCAAATAGGCGTAATCATATAAAGTAATAAAAATAATAATAAGCTAAATAACAATACAAAGCCGCTACATATTAAAAAAAATAAGAAGGAAAAACATCACGAAAAAAGAAAACTACAAAGAAGTGATAATAAAAATAATGACATTAAAGGAATCTGTTTCACTTTATGCACTCTATCACAACACTGTAAATAGTACACGAGGGGAGAGATGCAGTTAAGTTTTTATGAATGAAGCATAGCAGAAAGTAAGACTACAAAGAGGATATACGAGTATAATGGCCACATTTTACACGTTTCTATAAGAAATTGCAGTTGACATTAGAGATAGCTTTCAATCTATTATAAGAGAGGATAACATTATAAAAGTAGTTGGCATCCGCTGGAAATGTTATATTATGACATTTATGGATTAATATGTGGTTGGCATTCATGGCTAAAGCCAGTTTAAAAATACAAATAACTAAAAAAAATATAACAAAATTTTAATTAAGCATTTCTGTGTAATTTCCTTGTTATTTAACTAGGTCATCTACTTCTACGAAATTACTGTTGACAACTCGCCAAACTAAACAAATCGCCTTCACTGAGTAAGCGTATTGAATTATCTTTGTGTAGCAATCGCATTGAGTACATGGATTATTTTGTAATTTTTATGGCAATTTTTTGCTTTTAATTTGGTGCACATGAACAACGCCCCCATCTTAATTTTACGCATCAAACTATTTTATGTTTCCATTTTTGTTTTTTTTTTTCTTTTTTTGTTTCTTCTCTACATATTAAACACAAATAGTTTTGCCATTAGCAATCAGGGGAAAAGCCACACAAAAACCATAATATTGATTGATTATACAAACATTTTATGACTTCAAACGATGATAAATTGAATGGGAATAACACACGTGAATAGCAGCAACATTTTTGAACGGAAACCTGTATAAAATAAAGAAATAGTGTTTCTTTTTGTCGCTTCTTATTTCTAATAAAGTCACGGTATACGAGTACTCACAAATATCACCAACAAGTGTAACAAAATAATAAGCAAGGAAAGAGTCAAATCCACATTGCGTTCCACGAATAGTACAGGGAAAATTTCCAGACTCCAGTAAACTTAGTGGAAGTGGGAGCAAATGGCTGTAGTATGTGAGTGTAATTTCTCTAAGTGTATATTCTATAAAGATCATCAAAACCATTCCCAGAACATTCAAGTAGGCAATTGTATGTAATCTCTTTCCCTTTTTATCTGTAAATAGAACTTTTCTAGAATTACGTTTACGACAGTAAGTTATGTTTGTTCCTCTCACTCCCATTATATAGTCTATTGTTATCTCATTCTCACTTGTTACGTAAATAAGAACATTCTATAGGTAGAATTAAGTCTATGATATACAACATTATTCTGTAAAATATGTTTGGCTTTGTTGCACTCATTTTGTAAATATGTGTTCTCTCTGAATTTGTTGCAGCAGTTCATGTTTTTGAGGCAGTTTTCGACCACTTTTTCGAACATTTAGGGGCAATAACTTGACGAATATTGGTTTTCAAATGCTCAGTCGTTTGGGGACTAACCGTGCAGACCCGGTATTTGACGTAGCCCCACAAAAAAAGTTTTTTGGTTGTTAAGCGTTCCATATTCGTAATGGAAAAACTTTCACTTTTTTTTAATAAATAACACTTCAGATAACAGATATTTAACAGCTGACGGCGGTTTTGAAACCACTAAATGGATAACCCTTTATGTACCAAATTGTATGTTTAAATTTCTTATAGTTCGTGAACAGCGACTGTCATCGCAATACAATAAATTTCAAAAATACTTTTTATTTATTTGTGAGTCTGAAATATAAATCAACAATTAATTAAGTTGTTATTTTGATTCCGAATACCGAATAGAAATTGAGTTGAAACAGAATCAATTGTGTTGAATCAGAACAGATCGACACGTACCATCTTTTCGTCGATTATAAAACTGCCTTCGATAGCCCGATACGGCAAAAACTGTGTGAGGCCATATTCAAGTTTGGAATTCCTACGAAGCTTATACTTCTTTGTAGGATGACGCTGACTGGCACGAAGTCTTCAGTGAAGATAGGCAAAGATCTAAGCGAACCTTTTTACACCAAATGAGGATTTAGGCAGGGCGACAGTCTATCGTGCGACCTCTTCAACATAGTGATAATATAATATAAGATAATTATGAGGAAAGCTGCAGTTAACACGTCTGGTACCATCTTTAATAAAAGCCATATGTTACTCGCATATGCAGAAGACATAGACATTATTGGCCGAAAACTGCCAAACGTTACTGCAGCCTTCTCAAGCATCGAAAAGGAAGCTGCGAAGATGGGTCTGGTGGTAAATGAGGACAAAACAAAGTTATTGGTTTCAACTAGCAAACATTCTACTCGTTTGGGACGCTGTGTGAACGTTGACAATTATAATTTTGAAGTGGTGGAAGAATTCGTTTACTTCGGTTCCGCTGTAAACAAAACTAATTATGTCAACATGGAGATAAAACAAACAAATGTTACTATGGACTATGTAAGCGATTCAATGATAAAGCCGTCTCTTGACAAACAAAAATCCAACTGTACCAGACGCCACTTCTACATGCCTTGTTATATGGTGTAGAATCCTGGGTTATGGCGCAAGCAGATGAATCAATACTGGCAGTTTTCGAGAGAAAAATACTCCTGAAAATACATGAACCCATCATCGTTAACGGAGAGTATCGGTGTCGCATGAACAATGTACGATATGAGCTATATGCCGACATCGACGTGGTCAAACGCATTAATATACAGCAATTGCGTTGGCTGGGTCACGCTGTGCGGATGGACCCAAATGCTCTGGCACGAAAAGCTTTCGACAACGAACTCGATGGACGGCGCAGAAGAGGGCTACCAAAACTCCGTTGGAAGGACCAGGCTTTTGAAGTGCTTTCAAAACTTGATGTGCCGAATTGGAGCAGAAGCGCAGAAGATCGAAGCGTTTGGAAAAATAATAGATAAGACATGTCTATTCCAATCGCACCTAAGAAAAAGAAAAAAACATTGACCCCGAGATGCACACTTGCATCACTTTTTTTGAAGGACAACACGTAATAGGATCCGATTTCAATCATCAGGGATATTTCGTAAAATTGTAATAAAAAATGGTGTTCAGGGTCTGTTTATCGTTTCACGCAGATCTTTTGTTCGCAGATTTGTGTATTTCCTCTTCTAATATTGTTTTGGCTTAATGGATGGCCTCTGGCGTCACTGATGGGCTCAGATTTCAATCATCATCCGTAGACCTTTAGTTCGTAAGCTGGTAGTTTACAATTCTAATCATGTTTTGGCTCAATGGTGGACAGTCAATACATTTGCTAACTCCGAATTTCACTAATTGGGAAGCTGTTAGACGTACAAAATCTTTAAAACTACGGGTCAACGCGAATTGTTTTAAGTGCCTCTAAATATATTGTCTTTTGTTCTACAGAGAATAGAAGCAAATGAGGAATAATAAATGTTGTTTTTTTTTTTAATAACATGTTAAATTACTTCAGGTTCTGTTTGGTTGGGGCAGTAAAGTTTATGACATACCGATCAATTTTTTACTATCATAGAATGATGTCGACTTTCTTGCTTTTCCTTAGCAAAGCCTCATATTGTTAAGTAGCATCAAAAAGTCCTTAATGTATTTAAAAAGCTCTGCTAGCTAGGTTTTACATTGATAAACACCATTTGTTTGTAATTTTTTCTTTTGTTTGCTTTAATTTTGAGTTGTTGCAACTGTGATTTAGTTGTTTAGATAAACGAAATTCTGCTTTAACATTAAATAGAATTTAATTTCTTGGCATTAGTTGGCCTCATGTATTCTTTGTTGTAGTTTTCGTTGTTGGCCAACTTGAGAAGTGGGAATTTGGCAACATTAAAAAAGATTTCAAAATGGTTTACAAAATGTTTTACGTCATTTCTTTATGATAACAATTGTACTTTTTTTATTATATGTGTTGGCATTTAGCTTAGGGGGATTATTTCGGCTTAAATATAAATTTGATTTCAATTTGCATTAACTTAAAAATTACAACCACCGGTCGACCTACACACAATTTCTACTGAGTACTCAATCTACTATAATTGTGGTAGAGAATACGGGTGCGTAGCTACGCGTCCGTGGGTAGCGTACAGGCAGCATGAGCAACAATAACTTAAGTAATCAATTTTCTAAATTTGTTAGAGACAGGATTAACGTGATTATGTAGATTGATTACAATGTCCATAACAGGTCTCATGACACTAAATGGTAAATCTTTTGAAGGCTTTTGTAAACATGACAAAAGTTTACTGTTAGACATATTAAAATTCCATAGGTTGTAAATGATATTTTGTGTTGTACAAAATGTTGTTGACAAATTACTAAATATAGTCAGAATGTAATCAGAAATGGAAAAATGAAAAATATTTTTATTTCTATTTTGAAATACTGCACAGAAATTGAGATTCTTTAGAAAACTGCAGACTTTTATTGATTTATTCAGAGAAAGAGAATTATCTGCGCTCATTGTTCCATACTCGTATATGACAATCTCTTAATTAGTTTGCTTTAGAAATTTGTTGTTTTATTGCTGCGAAAAATTCCATTAAATGACTGATGATATTGAAATACGAGTTCGTAATGCAGTGCCAGGGTATGTCTTACATATTTACAAACACTGACATAAAGCTATTTAAAAATACAGGGTGTCCCAACAAGAACGCAAGATTTAAATGACTGATGCAGCAATTGAATTGTTTCTCTGGCTGTATGACATGTGGCGCCGTCTTGTTGAAACCACATGCCCTCCACATTCATTTTTTTAATTCTAGGCTCGAAAAAACTGGTTATCATTTCACGATACCGAACATCATTGACTGTTTGCGCTTGACACGCCTCATTTTCATAAAAAAAAGGTCCAATGATTCCTCCAGCCCAAAATCCACACCACACAGTGACACGTTGAGGATGCATTTGCTTCTCGTGAATCACTCGAGGATTTCCTCACCCCAAATTCGACAATTTTGCCTATTGACGAAGCCATCAAGATGAAAATGGGCCTCGTCACTGAAGATGATTTTATCGGCAAAATCAGCATTTTCATGTTGTCTCTCCAATACCCAATTAACGAACTCCCTTCGCTGTCCATGGGCAGCTGGCTTCAGTTCCTGAGTCAATTGAACTTAGTATGCATGAAGATGCAAATCTTTCGTCAAAATTCGCTGCAAAGGGGATTTGGAGACACCAATTTGCTGAGCTCGGTGTCGAATTGAGGTGGATGGAGTTTGAGCGACATCATCTCGTACAGCTGCGACATTTTCGGTCTAGCGACCTAGTCGAAGGCGCATTGTTGTCCTTACTTCACTACCCAGACCCAGTTTTAGCAAATTTATCCATTAATCTCTTTACAGTTGACTCTTTTGGAGCATTATTGTGACCCCTAATTGATCGCAATTTGCGAACTGTAGCCGCAAAACTTTCACCATTTTGCTAAAACAATTTCACAACGAGAATGCGTTGTTCATTCGTGTAGCGCTCCATTTTTACTAACCTCGTACCTTCTACTAGCAAACAATAACAATTGTTCAAATGTCAAACAATGACACTTCTAATGGCGCCAAATTTAAATCTTGCGTCCTTATTGGGACACCCTTTATAAGCAAACAACCACAACAAAACTAAATCGAACTTTCTTACAAAATCTTAATGAACCGCTGAAGAATATTATAGGAAAAATCACAGAAACCAAACGTACATGTACCAAAAATACCCTCAGTCCTAAGCAAAATGTCTGAAAATTGCAAAAAACTGGGCATTCCAATCCACATTCCCCCTACAAGAAAACAAATTAGACCTCCGTTATTAAGTTTTGATAGCATCAACACTTCTTTATACCAGTTAAATAAATTTCAAATCGTACATAAAAGTATATTAGAAGATATGGCGGCACACAAATTCATTTACACAGATGGCTCTAAATCGGAGAATTGCGTTTGTTACGGTGTGATATACAACCTTAGGACCATAAAAACAGCTATACTACCCAATTACACTTCCGTTCTTACCCCAGAACTAATTGCAATATATAAGGCTATCAAGTTTATCTCGAATAGCAAAGGAAAATATGCAATCTGCTCTGATTCACTATCAGCTCTATCACAAATGATTAGAAATATTTCCAACAACAATTTCTACTGCTCCCAAATTAGGTCCATCCTAATAATAAAACATCCAAATGTTACCATTATTTGGACACCTGGGCGTCATAGCAACATAGAAGGAAACGAGTACGCTGATTTTGTCGCCAAAAAAGCTCTCAAATCACCATTAATCACAACAAATAATTATAGTATTCGTGATATTTCCAAATATGTAAAAAACGAATATACGACATAAGATCAAACCTTCGATCAAAGTAGCAACTGGTACCAGTCTATCAATATCTCCATGTCCGAAACAACTAAATACTTGAAAGAACACATGCAGGATTTTAGAAGAAACGACATTATAAAATTCCTCAGACTCAGGGGTTGGACACACTAAAAGCACGCACGGACATCTCCTAAATATACCTAATTTGAATTACTGCGACTGTAATGTCACGCTACTAAAGTCCCCAACAGAGGCGGACATTTATCTGATATTGTATTCCATACATAATTGCCGACATTACATAAAACATTCATCAATATAAGATCCATTATCTTTCATTTCATCAAAAATTATAAACAAACTAGTATACCTTCCCGATGGACACCCTGCACCATGTGCAATGAAAAAAAAAAAAACAATCATTTTGGTGCAATTTTCCCTTTGATCAAGGGCATTCTGTTCTTGGGTTAGAGTTTTCGGACCAAAATTAGACCGTAAAACAGTGTTTGTATCAAATGTGTGTGTGTGTATGGCAGTCGAATTCAAACAAATTGATAGTATTGTTAATATTGTTAATAATAAAGTTGATAGTTTAATTTAATAAGAACTACCGAGTTTGTTTAGATTTGGAAGTGGTCTAAAAAAGCTTCTTTAGAATGAAAAATGTGCATATAATGCGTTATTGGAACTAATGAAAATGTTATTTTTTTTTTGTTTTTGACGTTATTTTTTTATTTTTGCTGTGTAATATAATGTCATATTTTTCTTAATTTTTTTGCAGGTACAATTGCGCATTTCCATTGTATATGAGTGAGTTGAACATAATACATATAGTTAAGTATTATTAAGTAGAGTAATATCGAATGTCCTTTTTATATTAGTAGACGTTCAAGAAAAACAAATCACATTTACGAGTACGAGGTGTGTTAAAAAAAAATAAGCGAATTTTCAAATTTCGCTGGTTACGTACATTCGACTTTCGATTATTATTTTTTTTATGTTGGTACACTCGTCTCGAAGATATGTTGACGATTTTATCCATATAGCATGTTTAGTTTGTTTGTGAGAGGCATAAGAAAGACAAATGTTTTGTGTGTTCGGCGATTTTTTGCTAACGAAAAAATGGATCAAAGAAGTTGAATCAAATTCTGTGTAAAAATGGAATTAAGTGCTCAAAAACACTTGAAATGTTGACAGTGGCATACGGTGAGATTACTCTGAGTCAAAAAAATGTTTACAATTGGTACAAGCTTTGAAAATTCACCTTATTTTTTGAACACACCTCGTATACGTAATTTCGTTCTATATTTGTTCTAAACGATGCATAATTTAAGTACATTAATTACATATAAGCAACAGAAATGCCACCAAAAAGAGTACAAAATGTACTAAAACAGAAACCTTTTGAATTATTACAAATCACTCCAAATTTATCAGATATTTGTGGTTGGTGATCTGCAATAAAACCAAACATATTCTGCAAAAAAAAATGCGCCAACAACTGATCATTTAAAAAGTCTGCTTTATTTGATTGTCAAACTTGTTTTCCTCGTTAATCTTCTATACTGTCGAAGAATTGTAGCGATCTTTATAAAATATCGAACAATGAGTGTTGTCTCACATTTTGTATTGCGAGCAGAAGAAAATGTTACAGGATTCTTACGATGAATTTACTTCATCAAAAACACATACATATGAGTGATACATTGCATTTAAAATATGTGATCAAAGATTTTTCTCGCTTTTTCACAAAAGGTGACATCGATAAAATGAAGGAAATCATGACTGGAATTTATTTGAGAAAGAAGTTTTATATGTTGCACGAATTAATTCGCAACATTTCATATAATTATTTATGTAGGAAACACCTTGCTGCTCGGTTATTTCTGACTAATTCCGAAAGAGGAATTGTTTTTCAAAAACTCAATCACGTAAAAGTCGATGAAGATATACCTATATATAGAACGGCCCAGTTCCATACTCATATTACTAAAACGCATTATAAAGAGTGAGCATCCATTGCACTGCAATAAGAAATTCAAATGTATTTCATGCAATTCATTCATTCAATAAAATGAAATTATTGTATTTATATATGTATAATTATATACATAAGGATTTGGTTTTGAAGATGATAGACCGTGAATGAACTCTAAGTTCATTCACTCATATGCAACACAGAAAAATATTCATTGCTGCCTGAATGGTTAAATTCGGAATCGCCTCAATTATTGGACTGCTTCAATTCAGTCAAATTCCTTGGTTTTGTTTTGTACATCTCTTGCCAGTCCGGCTATGTGTGCAATTGTTCCATCCTGCTGGAACCAAATGCTATTGAAACGGATACGCCTTCGGCGCAGTTCTGGGTAATAAAATTCCTTCAACATCTTTAAATAGCGGCTCCCATTGAAAGTTAACAGCTGGCAGTAGCACTTTTCCTGCACCACCCTGTATCTGGTGATGATACATGAGTTCAGGAATTTCAAATGCAAACAAAGCTTCGAAATGACGCCATTCTAACTGAGCCGAAACCGAGCAACCACATCAAAATCGAAAAGTCAAGGTACTCGTGAAGTCGCCCATTTTCTTGGAGTATCGCGGTGTTGTGCAATCGGAATTCTTGTGAAAAAGTCAAAGGGTAAATAAAGAATATTATCTGGACTTTACGCAGCATTTAAGGATGAAAATTAGTTGATGAAGGTCATAATTGTTGAAAGAAAACTTTGCGATTTTGCTTAACGATAAAGCACTATCTCATGAGGCTATTATTATTGTGAAGGAACGTCTGGCCAAAAACTCAATAAATATCATCTGACAGCCACTGTAATAACTTGCAATGCTTTTATTTCCAAAACTCAAATTCCCCACTCACCGTTTCCAGTTAATAGAAGACACGAAAGAAAATTCTTTTCTGGAAAATTTGAACTATTTTCTGAAATGTACATTGAAGTGACGATTTTTCGGAAATCGGATAAGCATAGCCCTCTGAATATGTGCGTGACAAGTTAACAATGTTTGATTTCCGTTTTTAAAGCAAACGGCTTGATAAACTTAGGCAGAAACTAACGTGCCAATAATATTTATTTTAACGATAGAAAAACTCCTTCCCAAAAAAGCAACTTCGTTTTTCTTTTTTCGGACATATTGTGATTTTTGGAGAACCAATTTTTCAAAAAATTCAATCGCATTTCACCAGTAATGGCATAAAATTCATTATAGTTTCAGTTCACAGCATTATATATATTTGGCCGGAACTAAGTTTATTGTATAGGGTGATTTTTTAATCGTAGTTTTTTTTTTAATCTAATAACACTCACACTCACATTTGCATCATCGAGTTTATAAAATTTTTTATTGGAATCAATAAATTGGTTTTTGCCATTTAATTTTTAAAGATAGTTTCATGTAAATGTTGTCCGCGGCTACGTCTCAAAATATCCATTCGGAAGGTCCAATTTTTCGTCACTTTTTCGGGCATTCCGGCCTGTATTCCACGAATAACGCATGTTATGTTATCCTGTAAGGTTTCAATATTGTTCGGCTTGTCCACATAGGCTAACGACTTGACATAACCTCACAAGAAATAATCAAGAGGCGTTAAATCACAAGATTTTGGGGGCCAACTCACAGGGCCAAATCGGAAGATAAGCTGCTCATCAAATTCATCCCTCAACATATCCATTATTTCACGAGCAGTGTGGCATGTTGCATAGTCCTGATGAAACCACATGTCAACCAAAATCAACTCAGTCAATTCAGCCCAATTGCTGAGAATGGCGACGAATTGATATTTCACGATCGTTATTAACACTGGTCGCTACGGCTGCAATATTTTCTTTGGTACGCACTCTACGCATGCGAGTCGATGGTTTTATGTCCAACAAAGTAAATTTGGTGCGAAATTTGGAGATAACAGCACGAATTGTTGATTCAGCAGGTCGATTATGACGACCATAAAATGGTCGTATCCAACGATGCACATTTGTCACAGAGCACGAATTTTAATAGTAAATTTCAACGATTTGGAATCGTTGCTCGTTTGTTAGTCTATCCATGATGAAATGGCAGAGTATACTGTACACTTTTCACTTTGATAGATGACGTTTGGACGTCATTACCAACCAGTGCTGCCAACCTGAAAAACTTAAATCTTAATAAATCACCCCGTATATAAATTTTATGTTATATGTTAGATATTGACACAGCAAACCCCTTGAACAGCTAAGACGTATTAATTAAGCTGAACAAAACCCTATAATGTTGACTTCTTTCCGAAAATTGTGTGATAAAGTAGCATGGATTTACGTCATCGAAGAGCCATTATATTCCAAACTGGTTTACTTGGACTCAAACCAAAAATTTGAAAATATTGTTATTCGATTTTGAAAAAAGCGGAAAACAATTTATTGCAACACCATAATGTGAATATCCAATATATGTGCACATAAAAGCGTTTATGCATTATCTAAATTGCACTACGATTTCATTTTGTTCCGGATAGTCGTAATAGTAATGTGCCCACCAATTGGCTGCAATTTTACACTGAATGAACAACATCGCATATTTGGGCTGCAAGGGGTGGTGTGAACATGAGTAGTTCTTCTGTTGTCATAATGAAAGCTATGAATATGAGTGACTGGGAACTCTAAGGGACAATAAATGCGTATGTGAACATTAGACCGACTAACGTAAAAGTACAACATATATAATTTTCTTCACACGCAGTGTAGTGTTCTTCATTATACCTCGAGTCAGTTGTTAACGAATACGTCATAAGTTGAAACCGTGTGTCAGATACATCAGGGGTATTGTGTCGTCGTAATTAAGCGAGTGTGGTGGACTAGACTGCAACTGTTTCTGTGGTAAACAGCCATGCAAGAATTAACAAAACTTTTTTGTTTCCCAAACAGTTGAAACTTTTCGTCATTCATTAAAGTATCCCCTATTATTCTCATCTTTCATCATGGACACGGACATATGGTGGTAGCTAAAACTCAAAGACGATTACTTCGAGTATCCTGAATGTCATGATAAAACAGAGGCATTCCAACATAAGGGTCATATAGGCAGTGCTAAGTTGTTATTGAAGGGATTGAATCCTTTTCATATATTCAAACTTCAGGTGTACCACAAGGAAGTATACTTGGGCCGTTTTTATACACACTATTTGTTAATGACATATCAACTTGTTTTTGTAAGTTAACATTTTTTTTTTTGCTTTATGCGGATGATCTAAAAGTATTTTTAAAAGTTTCTGTATTTAGTGATGTCTTAGAACTTCAAAAAGACATAGACAGTCTTAATAATTATGTGCCTTTTGAATAAGTTTTCATTGAACACGGATAAGTATATTCATGTTTCTTTTTCGCGTTGTAGAATTCCAATTCATGCAGTGTTCAAAATTGGTAATTTTTCTCTGAAATAGGATTGTTTTCAAAACTGGATCTAGGTGTTCTATACGATTCCGGTTTGACATTTATTCCACACGTCAATTATGTTATTTCCAAGGCGTATAAATTCTTGCATACATTAAAAGGAATTGTTCAGAATTTTCTGACCCCCAATACATTTAAAATCATTTTTACATCATCCCGTAAGTTAGATCTACATAGTCCTGCCATATGTTCTGTTACAAATATAAAACGCGATAAAAAAACAATATTCATATTGTATTCAAAATTATTTCACTTATTATAAGACAATATTGGTTATTAAAAAAAATTGTATTCACTCGAAATGGCCGCCTTTTGCTTTAACACAAGCTTTCAAACGGTGTGGCCATTAGGCTGTAGCCGCACGTACGATTTCCATGGAGATCGAGGACGCTGCTCTGGTTAATGCTGTTTTAAGGCTTCCCAAATTTCTGTGGGGAGTCTTGCAACCCATATTCTCCAATTCTGACCACAAAGCATAATTCAGTAGATTGAGATCTGGACTCCCTGATGGCCAATCTTCTGCTGCTATAAAGCCAGGAATATTGACTCTGAGCCACTCCTGCGTGGTTTTAGCTTTGTGCGCAGGAGCAGAGTCCTGTTGGAAGATCCATCTACGTCCATTGAAAAGGGTATTGGTCAAACGCTTCACAACACTCTCTAACACATCTTTTTGGTAAACCTTTGCACCATGGTGGGAGACCCCCTTCCTTAGATGAAGTGGCATAAATCTTGTCATTTTGTTTGTTGAAAACTTCTTCCACGATAAAAATTTTCTCATCCGTAAACAGAATGTTTTCATGGCCATTGTCCGCGTGTCACTGCAAAAGTCGAAAGCATCTTTCCAGCCTAATTTTTTTTAGCTGAGGAGTTAGAAGATGCCCTGTGGACCGACGATAGGCTTTCATATGCAGATCATCTCGAATCAGCCTAGACATGGATCTGGTTGATATATCCAATTTCTTGGACATGATTTTCTGCTTTCTAAGGGGATTTCTCCGAATTCTTTCACGCACTGCCGTTACTACCGCACTCGTACGGACAACGCACGGGCGACCACTTTTTGGCCTGTCTTCTAGCACTATAAACGAACATTCTTGATATTCCGAGTGGTTTTAGCAACTCGAAAATTTGGCCAGCACTCTTTCCGCACTTATGCAACGCTATTACGCCGACTCGATTCTCTTTAACGCCCCACTCCATGTTAATAGATTGCAAACTGAAACCAAACTGACTAGTATTCTTCACTAATCAGTGCATGTGTTCTGAAAAAAAAGTTAACGGTTCTATTCCCGCAAGAAGTTTTGAACGATAAGCGCTGGAAATTGTGTAACAGAACATATGGCAGGACTAGGTAAGTTGGAATATGCTGCTATTATTTGGTGTCCTCATTCCACGGCACGTATTGAACGGGTGCAGCGCGTGTTTGTAAAGTTTGCTCTTTCTTCATTTTGATTTGAAGAAACTCTCCCAACTTACAATTCAAAATGCTTATTACTTGGGCTATAGACATTAGAACATCGTCATAACTTCCAGACAGCGCTATTTGTGTTTAATGTAATCGTTAGTTATATAGACTGTTCTAATCTTTTGGCTCAGACTCCATTTTACGTTCCTCTTAGGTCTCTCCGGCGAACATATGTTTTTGATATGCTTCAGCACTTTACTTCCTATGCAAAAAACAGAACTCTGAATCGTGGATTTTATATTCTTAATGAAATTAATGAATATGCTTTGAATCAAGATTCTTACCAAGTCATAGAGTTTGACTCATCTTGATATTTGTTTCGATTATATCTTAACAGATTTCTAAGAATAAATAATTATATTTTAAATTGTTTATAAATAGTATACTCGTATATAATATAAAATTATTACTGTTTTGCCATTGTTAGTCTGTAAGGAAATTTTGTTCCATAGACTTAAATAAATGAAAAAAAAATAATATGTCAAAAAGTACAAATTAATATACAAAAAGAAAGCGAAAATACAGAATTTGAACAGTGACAAGGATTTTTAAGGCGCTAAAACTACAACATTTGCTAGAAGGCATGAATCTAGTCGTGGCTTTGTATTAGACAAGATATTCAGACAGCCTGAACGGCCGGTAAGTAATCCTGTTGAAAACCAGTGTTTTTTTTTTTCAAAATTTCATATGTCTGCTATTTCATAAATAAACACTAAATTGGAAAAAAGCTCATGAGAATCTTTCTGATAGGAATAAATTCAAAATTCAAAATCGAACATAATACACCTAAGACAGACACACACACACGGAAAACATGCATAGGCAAAAACTTATGACAGCTAAATGATATCTGACGTGTGCTCCGAGTGCCAATTTAATTAAAATATGGGTAAAGCGTTTTGAAGAGACTGGTTCAACATTTAAACCACAAGCAAATGATCGCCCAAGAACATCTAGGACCGAAGACAATGTTGAGAGAGTTATGGAGTCAGTACGAGGAAATCCACAAATGTCGACTCGCAAGAGATCGTCTGTCTTACAATTATCGCGACGAAGTTTGCAACGAATTTTAACATTGGATTTTAAACTGCATCCATATAAGCTGCAATTAACACAAGAATTGAAAGAGTCTGACTTCATAGCAAGGCTCGCATTTGCTAATGAAATGCTTAATCGATTTTCCAATTTTGACAATATCCTTTCCTCTGACGACGCTCATTTCCTTATGAATAGGTTCGTAAACCGTCAAAATTGTCGTTACTGGAACAGTGAAAATCCCAAAATCAAACACCAGAAACCATTGCATAGTCCTAAAGTGACAGTATGGGCAGCAATCTCTGGCAGAGGAATAATTAGTCCTTTTTTCTTCGAAAATGCGCGGGGCCAACACGTCACGGTTAATACGGAACGCTATGTTGAGATGTTGGACGGATTTTTGGCTCCAGAAATTAAAAGCTCCAGAACAGTGAATTCCAGAACTTGGTTCCAACAAGATGGAGCTACCTGTCACACATCAAATGACACCATGGCTGTGGTGAAGCAGATGTTCCCTGGCAGACTGATTTCGAAAAGAGGTGATATCCCATGGCCCCCACGTAGTCCAGACTTGACTCCTCTTGACTTTTTTTTGTGGGGATACCTCAAACACAAAGTCTACAGTAATAATCCAAGAAACATCGTGCAGCTCAAGGAGAACATCCGTGGTGAAATGGCAGCCATTACACCAGTATTACTGAAGAAAGTTTTCAATCATTTTCGTTTGCGGTTAGAGGAGTGCCGTCGTAGAGAGGGTTACCATTTAGATGATGTTATTTTTAAAAAATAAACTCCATTTATTACTCTACAATGCCTTAGATTTATTTTAACCATACCTTTTGTATGTATTTTTTAATCTATTTTTTAAATATGCACGTTCTATTGCGCCACCCTATATCTAATATTCAATAAGTACAATGAACTGCCAGATTTTATATAGAAAATTTCATTAATGGATCCAAATGATTCACTAATCAAAAACCCACTTTCAAGAAGTTAACAAAACTCAAAAATTACCTTCCCATGCCGGCAGAGTCGGTCTACTGTATGTATATGTTCTACATACACACATATGTACGATTATGTTTTCCGGTCTCATCGCCTTCCTCCACCCCATCGACGAATTGCTCAAAGATAGATAGCAAAGAAACGAAACGAAACCAAACATAAACAGCAACTTATCAGCTCTTGCTGAGCGCCCGGTATAAGAAACTAACGAACACTACAACAAAACTGAAAGCAAAAACGAAAAAAATACGGGAAATATGAAAAGAATTTGCAAAGAAAAAACACAAAACTAAGATGAAATGGTGAAACAAAAACAACTATTACTCGTACATTTTTATGCTATACCCCCAAAGTGTGTAGCAATAAACATACATACATACACACATGCATACGTTGCTATGTCGCAAATGTGTGCAAAACTATGTAGTAAACTGGGCAAATGTGGCACGTCCGATAAAAGTAATAAAATATAACGAAAATGAAACAAGTTAAGACCCAACCATGGCCGCCATCGGACGGACTACCGCACCAACAAATACTATTTTGAGATCAAATTCTTTAGCAACAAAGACGAAGAGGATGAAACAAACGAATGTCTAAAACCGGACATGATTGATGCGTACATTTTTGCGTGACCAACATACGGAGAGGCAGAGGACCAACAAAGGATGAGTCGATGAAAAAAAAAATGATGAACCTTTTTCTGAAATGTTAAAAGTGTGAAGGATGAAGCTCAGGGCACAACGGCTTGGGGCAGGTATTGTGTAGAACTGGAATATACCTAATTGTAAGATGCTAAGTACAACAGCGGCTCCATATAAATGATTATTTTCTCAGTGAACTTACACTTGTAAATATAAAAACATCTGGAAACATATTTAGTCTTGCCTTTAGTATTGCTTAGTTCCAGCAAACTGTTTGTTACGCAATGCTGCAGATGTTTTAGTTCTCGTTACATTTGTTTTCGTAAAGTTTACGTCAATTACCTTCACTTAGGAATTAAATACTCGTATGATATATTTCGGCCCATTTCGTTTACAATGCTAAACAGAATCCAACAATAACTTAGTAAAAGGGAAAGGTGCAAATGCTAAATGGCCAGCAGTTTGATAAAAGTGTTTACAGAAATCGACTAGAGGAGCAACCATTTGATTGAAAAGGAAACCTTAAATAATCGATATGATGTTACTGCAAAGTCTAAATTTAATTTACCCCTGCTTAGGCTAAATAAATACAGTGCTTTCCATGAAATTGCAACATAAGAAGCAAGACAAGAAATGTGTTGTGGAAATACGTTTAGCCAAAATGGATGTTTTAGTTCTCGTTACATTTGTTTTCATAAAGTTTACATGAACTGTCTTCATTTAGGAATAACATATGATATATTTCTGCCCATTTCGTTTACAATGCTAAACAGAATTCAACAATGACTTAGTAAAAGGGGAAAGTGCAAATACTAAATAGCCAACAGTTTGATAAAAGTGTTTACAGAAATCGACTAGAGGAGCAACCATTTGATTGAAAAGGAATCCTTAAATAATCGATATGATGTTACTGCAAAGTCTAAATTTAATTTACCCCCGCTTTGGCTAAATAAATACAGTGCTTTCCATGAAATTGCAATATATGAAGCAAGACAAGAAATGTGTTGTAGAAATAAGATGTTTTAGTTCTCGTTACATTTGTTTTCGTAAAGTTTACATGAACTGTCTTCATTTGATATATTTCTGTCTTCATGATATATTTCTGCCCATTTCATTTACAATGCTAAACAGAATCCAACAATAACTTAGTAAAAGGGAAAGGTGCAAATACTAAATGGCCAACAGTTTGATAAAAGTGTTTAGAGAAAACCATTTGATTGAAAGGGAAACCTTGAATAATCGATATGATGTTACTGCAAAGTCTAAACTTAATTTAGCCCCGCTTTGGCTAAATAAATACAGTGCTTTCCATGAAATTGCAATATAGGAAGCAAGACAAGAAATGTGTTGTGGAAATACGTTTAGCCAAAAAGCACAAGAAATTGATTAATAAAACACAAGATATTTATTAATTATTTATAATAAAGTTATCGTATAGCCTTCAGAATAGGCCCCTACCAAAATAATAAACTTGAATAGTCAAATTATGAAACCATTTTTCAAAAGCAATTAACTAAAATGTTTACAGTTCTCGTCGCAACTTCTCTTTTATGTCAGCTATTGACTAAAAAAGAGTGCCTCGAAGTGGCAATTTGAGCTTTAGGAAGAGAAATTTCAATCAGGTTAACTGACCTCCATATACCTTTATCTGACCTTCTTTTGCATTTAAGCAAAAATGTGTGAAATCCCAAAAAGAGCGTGGTAAAGTTCTCAACAACAAACAACAACAAGTACCCAGAAACAGTACATGAACAATGTAAAATTTGGATTCAAGAGTAAACAAATTCCCTTGCATCCCATGAATGAGACTTGGCAGAGCTTCTCACGTGCAGTGAGCTTACACGCTTTCTATTTTCAGACTCACCCAAAGAGACCTACAGTTTAGCGATGACTCCTACTAACGTCCCTGCAGTTTAAGAAGCATTTACAATACTTTTCGATTATTCCATAACTCAAGGTATTCGTCAGACACAGCGACGTGACCGCCGCTCACATAATGATAGGTGGCTGCATGCGGGATTGAACCCGTGATCACGGAAACGGTAGTTGTGTGTACTACCTATCGCGCCACGGTTGGCCATTGAATTCAAGAACATATATAGGAGTCATCTATTGGAAAAATAATCGATTAATTTTCACTACATTTTTTCCCCCCCGAAAATGTCGAATTTTTAGCCTAATAATCGCCATATCCGACAGCTTTTGATGTATTCCTTTAATTTAAAGAAAAAATCTACACATGAAGCGCATCGATTTCTTATAGAAGCTATTTTAAATGGGAGAACTTATAGATAGTGATTTGAAAAGCTTATGAACGGTGACTGGTACCGGAGACATGTTTTTGAAGGGATTTGTGGCAAACGCAAGAATTTGCAATCGCATTAAAAACGAATGTCTGTCTGAGTAGTTTTTTGAGTACGAACCGAACTTACACAACGTCAGATACAGGTTACTAGAGCCATCTATTGGAAAAATAATGGATTTCTTTCAACAATAACTTATATTTTTTCCACTCAACGTGCAGACGAATCATCGCGAACATATCCCTCTTGCCGCCCTGTTGAAACAATAACATGATGCTTACCGATTCGTTTCCCAAAACGGAAATAAATTTACCTGCCTCAGCGCACAATCAAAACTACAGCTGCCGATATATGTTTCAGCTTTTGTACACAAGTATTGTAAATACAACTGTGACAATGACTACAACTATGGCTGTGATAGTTCCACCTTTTGTGTTATTTAGCATTTAAAAAAGAACAAATAAGTGTAGAATTTGCTTTCATTGTGTCTGCTTCAAGGAAGAACAATATCAATACACGTAATAACAAACACTTTTCAGAAGGCGTGTATTGACTCCGCGCTCGTGGAGCCTCCTTTGCCACTTTCTCGTTTCATCCGTGCTCTTGTGATGGGGGGGTTTTTCAATCTAATGAATTCAATTTGGTGGACGCGCGCGTGGAATTTTTTCTATGCTAGAGGTGCAGAGCGGACGATACAAATGACTGTGACTGTTTTGGAAATATTTGCCAACGGCGTCTCCTCTTCATAACTTACCATAGAACTTGTATGAGATTGTAGTCATCGTCGTCATCGTTGTTGATATTCTTAATTGTGGTTGCTTTACACGTTGTTGATGATTGTTGCTGTTTACAACAGCAACGGTAGGTAGCGGCAACAAGCGGCTCATTGTCATCATACTAAATGTTTTCTTTTTTTTAGTATTTGCTCCTCTCCTCGCCATATATTGAAGGGGCAACACCCCACTACCCACAAAATAGTTTATTAGTTTATATGACAGACTCAGAGCCGGACTGTGTGGCGGACAAGTGTTTGGACGGACTTTGCCATCCAGCTTTGCAGGTTTATTTGGTATCTGTTGGGTTTTGCTGCCTTATTCCTATATAATATTCCACACACACTAGCTAGATGGGTCGCCTAATTGTGCCAGGAGGAGAAGGAGGAGGATTAGGTTTACATATTCGGGAAAATAAACACAATATCTTTATTGCGCTTTTGTTATGTTTGTGCTCTTGTGTTGGGTTCAGTAGAATTGTTCGCATATTATTGGGAAAGGTGCAATAATTATGGGAATTCATATAACAAAAAAGGCCGTGAATTCTTAAGAAGCAGCTGCAAATTCTGTTGATTTTTTTTTTTTTTTTTTTGACTCCGAGTCACATGTTTGGGAGAAAAAAACAGGTTTCTTATGATTTTTGGACAGCGTAAATATCGTTATGCTTGTGCTTGCAATGAAAAACGACTTAAGTGGACTTAGGGCAAAATCGAATTTATCCTGCATCATTGCACTCATTTCTGCTCTTATTTTCGTCTAACTCCCGTTGAAAATTCGATGTAGTTTACAAGTTAACGCACTTTTTCGAAACAGCGATTTTTGATGAATTACGTAGAATCTTTAGATATTGATATAAACAAAATTTTATTTTTTATTGCTATTTTTAATGTCATTAAAATACATACTTTCGAAGTGCGATTTCATAATTCCGTATATTACGAAACATAATAACAAATTTCCATAATAGCGATTTTTTTGTAAATGCTTAATATCTCGAAATGATTAATTTCGAGCTTAAGCTATAGATGGCGTTTATGTGTATTATAAGTACAGGATGGCGTACGAATCGTGTTACTGTCAACCGTCAATGGGGAACGTTATTTAAAAAAATTCTTCTATGCACGTGATTATAATAAGGGTGATACACCATAAGTCTTCTATAACATTTTCAGTGATTTGGTCAACGAAATTTCATTTGCAATATTAAACGTAATTTAAATTTAGTTTAATTTAAGTCAAATTTTTTATCCGATATTTGTTTTCAAAGTAAAAATAACAAAACACATTTGAGATATACTGACAAAATCGAGCATTGTAAACAAACTATAGGTATATGGCAGATCTCGAGCAATTTTCGACAACATAGGGGACAATTGAATCAATATAGCGACAAAAAGGGTGTTGGCAATGACCAGTTCTCTGTTTTTTTTTTTTTCTCTAATTTTGGCCAACACCTCTTTAATGTAATACTGTATAATGAAGTAATATATATTTGTATTTTTTGTATGACCACCTGTTACATAACATCCTCGTTAAACGAATCCCGTGATTGTCATGACTGAGTTTTCTCCCGTATATAACACAGTATCGGACGGGTCTTTCGTCAATGGCTACTACTGTTACTCATATTTTCAATATTTTTTTTTTTCATTCAGCTGTGTTGTTGTTTTCCTCTGGCACTTGTAAGCAAAATAAAACGCTTACTGCTGTGAGATGTAAGCCTGGTATTTAGCATGAATTATCATAAACATGTTTGTGACACTGTCGTCTCATTCGTATGATGCTAATGGACAGAAAGAATAGAGGGTAGCAAACACAGTGAAACATAGTTATAAACGAAAATTGAGAATTTAATTTCAAAAAAGTTATTATGATCGTTAGAGCTGAACCATAACAAGAGGGAGTGTCCATAAACTAATTGGATATGATAACATTGCATTACAAACTTGAACATTAAATATGAGTTCCACTGTAATGCATGGGAGGGAATCTGTGTAATGGGGCTTCTTACTCATTAAAGTCATCCCGCACGTGGCATCCCCGTTGTGATAACAATGATATTAATAATATTGATAGTGATAGAGACGAATGGTATGAACTGTTGCTAACGATTCCTATGTTGATACTCATAATGTGGATGATGTTTTGATGTTTTCCTCAGAATTCTTTACAGAATATTTTGGGGAAATCTCTTATATACTTGTACATGGATGTGCATATATGTATATCCTCTTATATACTCACAAATGCCGGGTTTTTGTCACCACTCTAACATATGAGTATGAATGGAATATGTGATATTTGCAATTATGATAACGGCCGTTTCAAGTTGCTATATAACTTTTCATATCACTACGTGGGACAGGCGCTCAAAATGTTCAACCAGCATTACTACTACGTATACATTTTTCTCTTGTCCCATATCATATTTAATATTTACTACTGTTTTCTCGCTGTGCCTGTATCTACATATGAATACGGGCAGTTGTTTGTGTAGGCACAAAAGAGTAAATGCAAACTGCACACTTGCACTTGTATGCCATAATAGCCGGTAAACAAGTGTAAGGCATCTTTAAATTAGTTGAAATCAAATCACACACGAGACATTATATAGCCATATCTACCCATCTTATAGCGATGATAATTGGAGATGGTATGAGGTGAGTCCTAGTGTGTGCAGAAAGCTGGCTTTCAGTTATTGTCCCAACTGGAATGAGCTACGTAAATTTGTATATACTCGTATTATAATAATAATATTTTGGATTTAGTTTTTGTATCTAATCCATTTTTAAATTTAAAAATTATGCAAGCCTGAAGATTAAAGGAAGAATATTGCCCAAGAAGAGCGTTATGAGGGCGGTTTCAAAACATGCCAAACTGACGTATAGGTGGTGTCAGTAGTTTGCAAAAAATTATTTTGGTACAACATATATTTTAACTTTCAAGCCGTCACGTTATTTAACATTTCTATTTAAGCCATCAAAAGTAAACGATCTCAGTGAATTTTGTAAACATGGAAAAAATTGGTCACCATTATAGCCATTTGCCATTTGAAACAAATACTAAAGTCGAGCTAGATTCTACTCCCCCAGAGTTCTGTTCCTTCGTTTACGACTATAAAATATTGCATAGCAGAGTTGAAACAAAGCCGTACGAGCTATCAAGACGAATGCCGCACAGTGAGATTCTAAGTGCAAAAAGTCTATTTTTCGACTGTAAAATATTAAAAATGTAATGATGCAATTTTGTACGGAATTGTTTAGTTAAGAGAAATTCATCATTGCTTTTTTGAAAAAAATTATTTTTTATCGCAAAATAATTACTTAAAAATGCTTGGGAGAAGTAAAGCGCAAAACGTCTAAGATTTTAATGCAACTTGAGGGCCTGTATATGCATATTTGTTGTTCGTTTAACTATTTTATGTCATGATGTTCTAAAAATATGGTATTTTGTGATTCTTTAAGAAAAAAAGACAACTGGATAGCATAAATAGTTTCGAAACTATTTAAATTTAAAAAAAAAAAACCCTAGAAATTTCAGTGTTCTAAGTTTTCCTTGGATGAGAAAAGGTTAGCTCCGGCGACCTCCATGAATGAAGGAAGGGAGTATATTGTTGCGATTTATAGAAAAAAAAATCCTTATAATATTTTATACTGCTGAACAAAGTTATAAATTTTATGAAAAAAGTCACAATAAGACGTCAACATCGTAAACAACATTTGGAATTAGATGATATTGTAAAAGAAATGATAGATGAATAAGTAAATAAGTTTCCTTACACATGTAACTAATTATTTTATTTTAGGCAATCCTACTAAATATTTTTACAGAAAATAAGTCAGGCGGGTAGTGGGTGAAATGGTTATTTTTTCTGAGTAATATAGGCGATGGGCGTGGCCGATTTGGATGAAACTTTCCAAAATTTTTGTTTCCGTAGTACAGATGATCCATGCCAAGTTACAAGAATTTCTACCTAACAGAAAAAAATGTATACGAAAATTTCATTTTTAGTTGTATGGACGGTGGCCGATGGGCGTGGTCGATTTGGATGAAACTTTATATTTTTGCTACTCTACGTCATAAACCGCTCTATGCCGAATTTCAAGACTCTACGACAACTCCTTATATTTATTGCACAAAAATGTATGAAGCAATCCCACTGTGCGCCGTAGTGGCTGATCAATTAACGTGTCCACGCCAGACACGGTTAAGAAAATCCACAAAATGTAATGGATGATCGTCGGCTGAAGCTGCGTAAGCTAACTGAAATGATAAGCATTTCAAAAAATGATCGAATATTTGAAGATGAGAAAGTTGTGCGCAAAATGGTTGCCGCGCTTACTTTCAATGGAGCAAAACAGCGTCGTGAAAATATTTCCGTAGTGTTTGGCGATATTTCGCTGCACCATAAACCATAGTTTTGCGTCGACTTCCATGGTTACAAATCGACGCAAAACTATGGAGACATGACGAAACAAAGGAAGAGTCAAAGCAGTGGACTGGAATAAGAGAATCGTGTCCAAAGAAGGCGAAAACGGTTCCATCTGCAGGCAAGGTCATGACGTCTGTTTTTTAGGATGCACATTTGATTATTTTTGTTGATTGTCTTCAGAAAGGAAAACCATCAACGACGAACATTATGCTAATTTATTGCAGCGGTTAAGTGATGAAATTACGGAAAAATTTTAAGAAGTTTGATAGTTCTTACTATAAACAGGCCATGGAAGCTATTGAATATCGCTGGAAAGTTTAGCGAGCTAAAATAAGGTTCTGTAGAAAAGTAAAGAAAAAGTTTCCCAACTTTTTTGTGTCTTTGTTAGGTCGGCCAGTTTTGGGATCGACCTCGTACTGTACACAAAACCCCCTCTCTCGATGAATAAAAATCTAATCAGACATTGATTTTGCCTGTCCTACTATACTATACAGAATCCTGGATTATGACACAAGCACAAGAATCAGTTCTGCAAGTCTTTGAGAGAAAAATATCCCGAAAATATAGGCATAGCATGAACTGTGAGCTGCACGAGCTATGTACCAACATCGACGTCATCATGAGCATGAAAATATGTCCATTGTGTTGGGTACATCATATTGCGCGGATGGACCAGAACTGCAGGTCATCTAGCGAAGAATACAACCGAAAATATAGGCATCGCATGAACTATAAGCTGCATAAGCTATGTACCGACAATGACGTAATCAAGCGCATCAAAATACGGCGATTGCGTTGGTTCGATCATATTGTGCGGATGAACTCAAACGCTTCAACATGAAAAGTCTTCAATAACGAACACGATGGGCAGCACTAGACTTCGAAGTGCATTCAAAATTTCCGTGTGAAGTATAGGAGAAGGAAGAAGAGATGGTTTGGGATGGTTTTCCATGCACGGTGCATAATAGATAAAGATGTCTATTCTAATCGTCATCGGAGTAAGCAAATATTTGAACCGGAGATCACACATTGATTGTTTGCATTTTAACGTGCTTTATAAATATGATACAAACTTATATTTTTGACTATTATTGACATAAATCAACTATAATAATCACCTTGGATTTTTATCATAAAAATTAATTATAATAATTATTTTTGAGCTCAATAACAAAAGCTAAAAATAATAACTAAGAATGATTTTTATTTTTAAAATCATGATTTTTCATTAAAAAAAAATAAAAATAAAAATCATAATTTTCGATTTATAAATATACAATTTTTTTTAAAATCAGAAATGAAAATCATGATTTTTATACCTAAAATAAAAAAAATAAAAAATAAAAAAAAAAAATAAAAAAAAAAAAAATAAAAAAAAAATAAAAAAAAAAAAAAAAAAAAAATAAAAAAAAAATAAAATAAAAATAAAAAAAAAAATAAATAAACAAAAATAAAATCTATAAGTTTTGGATGGCATATGGTATACAGTTCCAGGCAAATTTGTAGTGGGTAAAAATAGAATAAAAAAAGCAAACAATTATGACAATGTTCGTGGAAAGGAACTCATACATTTTGTATCACTATTATCTGCAAATCATTGCCGAAAAATGTTTATTATTCATTCAATATTTATTTTATCGACCTAAACCAGGTCCCTCCGAAATAATAAATTTATGTTAACGATCCAATCCAATCATCAAAACATTTGTCAAACACGTTTCCCGCCCGAATTTCATTTTATATGTCTCGCACAGGCAATTTGTATTTTGGAAAAAGAAAAGCCAGCCGGAGCCATATCAGATAAGTACGGTACCGATGATATTTATTGAATTTCTGAAAAGAAATTCGTTCACAATGACAGTTTAATTTCAGTGTACCTTCCTTTGTGAACGAATTTGATCTCTCAAACGCCGGATAATGCCCAAATAACATTCTTCGTTCTGGCAAGAATTCCGGGTGCCCAATACCGCCATAATCAATGGAAACGGTCAACATTACATTACTTTTGATTGACTTTGACAAGGTTTTTTTTCTTTTTTGTTTCTGCACAGTTAAAAGACCCCATTCCGATCCTTGTTGATTGGTCTGCAAGTCAAGCTCGTAAAACCATATCTGTCACCATTCACCAATCATAATTTATTTTATGAATGTGGATCAAAATTAGCTCGTTCTAGCATGTCTTCAGCTACCTTCGCGTGATTGAGTTTTTACTTGATACACAGAAAGTTCAGCGACCATCTCTCTCATACTTAAATGATGACTTTCACTCAGCATTTCCTTCATCTTATTGATGTTAACTTCAGTTTAAGACATTGATGGCTGCCCAGAGTGAGACAGATCTTCCACCAAATCTCGACCGCTTTTGAACGGATAAAATCGGTTATTCGTAACATTCAAATCTGTCATAGAATTCGTTGTGAATGGTTATAACTCCGCAGTTACCATTCCGATCGATTTAGTTTTGTGTCTTTCAGTTTCCGATCGATTTCTTTAACTCTAAAAAGTGTGATTGTCTTGGGTTTCCTGGTTGTTTATTGTTTCTTTGTGTGATGTTGCAGTGAGCTCATCTTCGTCCTTTTACTTATGGATTTCACAGAGTTATTAGTTCAGATCTGCATTTCCAAACCCTTTAGCGCTAGCAATGGCTTCCACATTTCATTGCATACCGGACATTCTAAGTTTGTGGCGCCCCACAAATTCCATGAACATTTTTTCTCATTATTTTAGCTCCAATAAAAAAATGGTTTGTATTAAGAAATTAGATTTTGTTTGAAAAATTATTTTACTTAGGAAGAACTGTGGATGTTTTCTTAGTAATACTAAAATTTATAATTTTTTATTAATTAATTTTTAATATTAATTATTATTTTTGTTATATGTTTATTATTTCAGAATTAAAAAAAAAAACAAATTAAAGACGATTTCATCTAAAAATTACTTTTAGCTATTCAACTTTAATTCCACTTTGGAAACCAAAAGTGGATTCATTTCGAAAAACTTCTTTGTTTTCAATTTTCGGAGGAAGTAAAATATAGAATTAATTTCACCTTCTATCTGAACGAAATTCTGTGACTGTGGTGATTTTTAGCGATTCGCCACAATAATTTCCACTGCAATACAAAATTTGGAACAAATTTTCTGTTCGAAATCATTACTCATTGTGAAAATCGCAAAAACATATTTGTGATGATTTGATGAAGGACGGATCGGACTCAAAATTAGCATCAGTATGGAGAGGAGTTATGCCAACTTAGTAACAAAAAGAAGTCATACAATCAATTTAAGCGAGCTTTTTAAATGATCAATCCCCGATAGAAGATTTATCTAAGCCTGAAAATTTGATGAAAGAATTGCGTTAATATTCCTGCTGCAATGAACTCTTGTTTATAAGGCCTTCAATTCAGGAGGCATTGGCAAATTATTGGATCGTTGACCTAAGTGTATAAGGCCAGCATTAGATTATATTAAGTTTATATTAAAATTATTTTATTGCAAAAATCTCGTCATGCCTTCCCATTCGAATAGGCTTTCTAGTCAACTAACTTAATCAATAAATTGTCACTCAGACGTTGCACGTTATTACCGTTCCAATAAAAATTATTGCATTTTGTTATCAAAACGTGTCCTCACTACAAATTCGACGTAAGTTATCATGACAATACATCTCTTGAAACTTATTTCCATATTCTATTCACGTGTGAACACAGAGTCAATTCTTAGTCATGATGTGTGTAAAATGAAAAACTATTTCTATTTCAACTTACAAATCAAAGGCACAAATCACTTCAATCCAATCCAGATTGCCAGAATTAGTCAATATTCCTTACACTACAATTCCAGATGAGAAATCTGATGACGCCAAAGACGTCGCGGACACCAATCACTCAAACACTCACACTAGATATTCTTCACTTCAATGGAAAAAATCTTTACAATTCAATAATAGAAAATAAATGATCATAGTAATAACCGCTGTAGCAGCAATAAATTGCAGGAAGAGAAACACGCGTCTGCTACAGCACCAAACGTGTCATTTTATTGCCAGCAGCTCTATTGCGAAATGAAGTGACGATTATAACATGAACGTTAGACGTCAAACGAATTAGTGGCTGACGACAAGTGTCACAACAACAAGAATAGATAACTTGCGAGAGAAATATTTCTTGGGGAGGGTGCCAAAGAAGTAACAATGTGGAGATCTTTATATGATTTGCGTTATCGTTATTTTGGACCACTAACATATTGTTCGGTTAATGAAAATGTTTGGGGCAATTGAGGGAAGTATCAAAATAAAAAAAAAAAACAAAAAAAACAACAACAACAAAACAAAAAAACAACTACAAAAAAACAACAAAAAACTATTATACAGGGTGGGCCATAAGGGCGTTGGCGGTTTAAATATTCAATTAAAAAAAACTACGAAATATAAAAAAAATATATTTGTATTTTTAAAAAGTTGAAGCATGGGATTTTTTAAGACTTAAAAATAATGTTGTCCAAATGGCTTCCCTCGGCTGCTTGACACTCTTGGAACCGAAGTTACAAATTTTGGAGAACTCGTTGAAAAGTTGTTCTCGGTATTTTGTTACTTTCCTGAATAATGTTCCTCTTCAACTGCTCTAAATTGGTCGGATTATTCTCGTAGACTACCGATTTGAGGTAGCCCCATAGAAAATAATCGCATGGAGAGAGATCGGGGCTACGTGGGGGCCCCGTGGGGGGCTCAATATCCCCCTTTTCGAAATGAGTTTTCCAGGAAAAACATTTTTCAGCAGCTCTATGGATACCCTAGCCATATGACATGTGGCCTCATCCTGTTGAAACCACATCCTCGAGGTATTGCCTTGAAGTTCTTGCAAAGCTCTAACCGTCGTGAACTGAAACACGAACACGCTTCACAATGTCGGCTGATCTTGCAGAAACTGGGCGACCACGAACCGTAATTGGTACTGTTGAGCCGGTTGTTTCGAACATTCTGATCCATTTTCGTATCACATTGGCGCTTGGAACTTCACTTAAATCGTGTAAACCGTGTTCATGCTGATACAAACGTCGCGCAGTAATCACTGATTTATTGTTTTCGTAATACGCTCGGACACAAAATGCACGCTGCACTCCCGTGTACGGCTCCATGGCGACTAAGTTTCCAGGAAGCAGCGCAGCGAACAACATATCCCCCCGTCACCCCGCGCCACGCGTTACCGAGAAACTGAATATTTAAACCGCCAACACCCTTATGGCCCACCCTGTACTACACTTGCATCATTTTATCACCATAGCTGTTCATATTCATTTCCTTCTTAAAGCAGTACAGAAAGTTTAGTTAGTTAAGCTGATTTATATGAAGATAATGCTCACCGGCTTTTTACGCTGTTGCAAAACTGCCTTCTGAGGTACAAAAAGGAAAAAATTAAATTTCGATAAACCGATAAATGCATATGGAAGGTACCAACGGGGGGTGTGACAATGTTTTTTAATTGTTTTGTTCTTAGAACTTAGAACCAAGCCCATGATGTTTGTTAAATATAACTGAATTTAGTACAACCAATTGAAAATTATCAAGCTAAGATTATATAGGTACGTCTTAAATCGGCCATATACTATCCATTTCTGTTTGACAGTACTATCCGTTTTCGTTTTTAGATGCAAATTTAACTACTCTGTGCAACTAAATAAAACATCTAAAAATATAATAGGTTATATCTTTTGTATGGGAAGTACCAGAAAAGCCATGTCTAAGCAGCTGATATTTTTTAAACTTTTTCCAAACACTATCAAAAAACTATTATATAGTGTGGCGCATAAGCAACGTTAAGGTTTGATCAGTGAATACATTTTTTGTTTAAGTTTTTTTTGCGTCTCTTTACAGAATTAACTAAATAATACGTGGCAAATTTATGATGGAAAGGCTCAGCACAAAACAAAGAACTAAAATTGTTCAATTTTACTTTGAAAGTCAGCATTCGATTATTCAGGTCATATCGAAATGCTTCTAGCGCTCCAACAATTTACCGATTGGTTCAGCGTTTTGGGCTGTCTGTGATCTTCCGCGTGCTGGAAGACCTCGTGCAGTTCGAAATGAAGTGGCCATTGCTCGAGTGCAAGCAAGTATTGAGGAAAACCCCGAAACTTCCATCAGGCGACGTTGTCAGCCGTTAGAGATGTCTAAGCGGTCTTTGCAAAGACTTTTACATATGTTACATCTTTTCCCATATAAGATGCAATTGGTTCACGAGTTAAAACCAAATGATGCACAAGAACGCATTCAATACAGTCGCTGTTAACGTTACTTATGCGCCACCCTTTATAATGGACAAAAGTTTAAGTTGCTGCAGTCCACAAGAACAACAGGAACAGCAATTTGAATTGCAGAAAATCGATCAAATTGTATTAGAATGCAATGTTTCAGAAGACTGCAGTAACATCTCTCGATTCTCTGCCAACAATTTCAATATCATCATCATACGCAAATGGCAGTTACGAAGGCGATTCCAAAACTAGCCTACATGACGTATGGACGGTGCTAGTAGTTAGAAAAAAATTATTTTGTCCAAAATTGGCAACCATATAAAACGTCTGTTTTAAGTTTCAAGCCGACATGTTGATTAGCATTTCCATTGGAGCCATCAAAAGTAAACGATCTCAATGCATTTGTAAACATGGCAAAAATTGGTTACCGTTATGTAATGCAACAAGTATTTCCATTCGGAAGGTCTTGGTCCAACTAATATTAAAGCCGAGCTAGATTTTAGTCTGGGGGAGTCTGCTCCTTTGTTTACGACTGTAAAATATTGCATAGCAGAGTTTAAACGAGGCCGTACGAGCTGCCAAGACGAACACCGCAGTGGTCTATCAATTGAAGTCTTCCCGCCAGACACGATTAAAAAAATCTACAAAATGGTATTGAATAATCGTCCGCTGAAGGGGCGTGAGCTAGCTGAAATTATAGGTATTTCAAAGTGTTACACATCGTACATTGATCGAAGGTTTAAAGAGGGGAAAGCTGTGCGTAGATGGGTGCCGCGCTTTCCAAAGAGCAGAAACAGCGTCGTGAAGAGGTTTCAGTAGAGTGCTTGGTAATGTTTCACCGTAATAAAACCGAATTTCTGCGCCGATTTATAACCATGAATGAGACATGACTGCCTGAGACAAAAGAGCAGTCAAAGCAGTGGACAGGAGTGGGAGATTCGTGTCCAAAGAAGGCGAATTCGATTCCATCTATCGTCTGTTTTTTTTTTGCCCACTTGCCTTCAGAAGACTCACGTATAAAAGTACATTATTCGCGAATATCGTTTTTAACTAATAATTTCAACCATTCTGCAAATATTTTAAAAGAAACTGAGTGAAATTATTTTAAAATACAAATCTGCTGTATGTAAAAAATTGCAATTTTAGAAAACTACCAACTTAATAGTACAAATAATAATTCAAAATATCAAAACGTTTTGAAACGTACAGTTTATTGTATCAAATTTTCCAATTCAAATCTATCAAACGAGGGAACTCCATACAGTTAAAATATTAAAAGAATGTTTGAATAATAAGATCTACAATCTCTTAAAGATTATGGACCAAATAGCTTTCACTTTTTTCCAAATATAAGAACAATTTACACTTTTGAAAACAAAATAATAGAATAACTTTTGCAGTTTTTCAATACTGTCTGAGATATTTTAATAAAAGGCTTCCTATTTTAGAGTGTTAACATGCTCGTATATTTAGGTGCACATATTTTTTAAAGTAAATGAAATTTATTTTTAAATTCATTAAGTTTGCAGTTTTTTTTTTGTGTTTTACATAACTACACACAAATACAAACATACGAGTATGCAAATACGAAACTTACATTTTCACATTCACATACATTCTCAAACAGACAAACGATATCATCGTCTACAATTTATTTTAAGACCAAATACAGTATTTGTGCCAAAAACTTAATTAGAGAAAAACAATGATATAGCGAAATAGTTCCTCAAGCAAATGAATTTGTATGATTTTTTTTTCAGATTTTTTTCCTTATGAAAAATTCTTTTGCATGATTTTTCGAAATGTCGGACTGAGAATGAAATTAAAATCGTACAGCAATATGATATCATTCAAGAAAAATAATTATTTGAAATTTTATAACTTTATAACTGTTTAGTTTCTAACTTACACAGTGCAACAGACAATTTCGTGGGTTGAGGATTCCTTCACCTAATAATTACAGCTACATATCTTTATTCTCAGGACGGACAAATTTTCGATAATCTTGTTCGATGTTGTGCGATATAAATTTAAAAGTCATATAAAAAAGTGTTACTAAGCTGCTTCTTGTAAAATAGTCTGTTCAAAATTCTTCTTTTATGTTCTTCGTTTAAGAATGACCTAAAAACAGGACACAAAAACGGACAGCTTATGACAAATTCTCTGGATATGGAAGAATTTCTCATATTCAGTGAGCTTACACGCTTTCTACGAGCAAGTCGGAAATAGATAGGTGCTGAATTTCAATTCGTAAAATTTTGTTTATTTGGATTATTGTGTGCAAAACTTGACATTTCTTAAAAAACTCAGACGCGGAAAGCTTACTAAAAACATGTAAAAACATACAAAACTTTTTTACTTTAACTTTCAATTGTTGCCAAAATCATAATAGGATATGTTATTTTAAGCACTGTGAATTTGTTTGTCAAAATTGCTTGAAGAAGCAACTTTCCTAATAAAAATAATTCATTGTAAATTCAGACCCCAAACAAATACTCTGGCACTTCTTCCAACTAGAAATAGAATTAGACTAGATTTTGAGCAGCTAACAGGGTGTGAAAACCCCCTTTAATTTGTTTTCTTTTTGTTTTTTTGCCAATTACATTTACGAATTATTCCAACTGCTTTCATGTTTTCAGTTCAACTTTATGAGGGGGTTACCCTGGTTTTTAAACTTAACCTGTGACTGTAAAACAGCCATCCGTAATTAATTTTAATTGGTCTATAAAATTTGCTGTTGTGCTCTCAATTAAAACAATTATTCGATTTGTGTGTTATTTTTTTTTATTCACACTATGCTTTCAGAACAAACCGATATGTATTTGCAAGTGCAGAATCAAATGGATACAAAGCGATATCGTCACATTCAATTAATTAACAATAAAATGAATGCATTGACGATTGAATTAAAATATTTTTGTCGAATGTTTTAGAATATGTTTGCAACTGTCATATATTTATATATTTTAATTTGTAAATGAATATAATAATTTAGTTATATGTGAAAGATATGTGGGCTCTGTCAAATGTTTGTATCTAAGCTTTCTATTAAAAGGTGAACCAAATTAAAATTTTTGGAAAATTTAGTTTAAATAAATAAACAGACAGTTATCCAAAAAAAGAAAAAACTCATGTAGCAGAAAATATCAATTTCACCGGGAGGTGCTAAATTTGTGTTCAAGAATTTTACACGTGGAAAATATAGGAAAGACATATTGTCTATCAGTGTATTGAAAATTGTGTCTACTTTTCAGAAATTTAAAAAATTTGTAAGAGTTGTAAAATTTGTGGAAGACTTTTTGAAAAAAAAAAAATGAAAGAAATGGTTCCAACTGAGTTTCCATAACGATGTAGTGATGAAAAAAATCATATAAAATTACTGATTATAAATATATTTTAAAGAAATTTTGCATTTTACAGTGAAAATTGTGTCTACTTTCCAGAAATTTAAAAAAATTCTGAGAGTTGTAAAATTTGTGGAAGACTTTTTGAAAAAAAGTGAAAGAAATAGTTTCAACTGAGTTTTCGTAAAAATGTAGTGATGAAAAAAAACTCTAAAATTTTTGATTATAAATATATTTTAAAGAAATTTTGCATTTACAGTGAAAATTGTGTCTACTTTCTAGAAATTAAAAAAAAATTCTGAGAGTTGTAAACTTTGTGGAAGACTTTTTGAAAAAAAAAAAAAACAGAGAAAAAAATGGTTTCAACTGAGTTTTTGTAAAATTGTAGTGATGAAAAAACCCTATAAAATTTTTGATTATAAATAATTTTTAATGAAATTTTGCACTTACAGTGAAAATTGTCTGTCTACTTTTCAGAAATTCAAAAATATTTCTAAGAGTTGTAAAATTTTGTAGAAGACTTTTTGAAAAAAGTAGTGAAAGAAATGGTTTCACTGAGTTTTCGTAAAACTGTAGTGACGAAAAAAACCCTATAAAATTTTTAATTATAAATATATTTTAATGAAATTTTGCATTTACAGTGAAAATTGTATCTACATATGCTTTTCAGAAATTAAAAAAATTTCTGAGAGTTGTAAACTTTGCGGAAGACTTTTTGAAAAAAACAGAAAAAAATGGTTTGAACTGGGTTTTCGTAAAATTGTAGTGATAAAAAAACACCATATAAAATTTTTGACTATAAATATATTTTAAAAAAATTTTGCATCTGTAGTGCAAATTGTGTCTACTTTTCAAAAATTTAAAAAAAAAAAATCTGGGAGTTGTAAAATTTGTAGAAGACTTTTTGCAGAAAAGTGAAAGAAATGGTTTCAACCGAGTTTTCGTAAAAATGTAATGACGAAAAAACCACTATAAAATTTTTGATTATAAATATATTTTAATCACATTTTGCATTTACAGTGAAAATTGCATCTACTTTTCAGAAATTTCTGAGAGTTGTAATTTTTGTGGAAGACTTTTTGAAAAAACAGAGAAAAAAATGGTTTCAACTGAGTTTTCATAAAAATGTAGTGTAGTTAATGATATTTGCCGTTTGCAGAGAAATTTAGGTAGTGAATGCTAAACTGAAAGGAAACGTGGAGATTTATTACTAGAAATCCCACAAATCCTAAAAATCTTTCGAAAATTCCCAAAAATTTAATTTTTTATTTTTTTGCTGTATTTGGCCTATTGAAAGGCGGGCGAAAAATTGTCTTTGCAGAATTATTCATAATACATTAGGCTATAAAAACAGGACTCCTTTCTTTGATAGCTGTGGTGCGTTTCTGTAATCTATGACTGAAAGTTGATATTTCTATTAGAAATAAATCGTAAAAATTAATATGAAAAAAGAGTTTCAGTCAGCCAGAGTTTAGTATGAAAAGAGTTTCAGAAAAATAAAGTTTTTTTTTATATTTATAAAAGAATGAAAGTACTTTTTTTACTTTACTTTTTGGGAAAAATTGACTTTTTTAATTTTTGACTTTAATTACTAAGTGCTTCTTTTTTTTAAATTATTTTTCCTAAACATTTAAAATTTTGTTTTGTTGGGAAACATTTTTATCCGCTATTAGCAAAAAATGAACTAAGATAGGCAAAAAACAAAAATTATTATTTTAAAAGTTGAATGATTCCTAAAGTTTAAGAGATAAAACATGCATAATGTTTTTTTGAAGATCATCAACTCAGCTAGAGAAACACATACAATTTGTTTAAATCGGATAAAAATTTAAGACGTTGTATCGTTTTAAAATTTTCAAATTCCCGAAATGCCCTACTTTAAGGCCCGCTTTAGAAGTATAAAGACCACCTCTGTTAAAGCCATATTAAATTTCGGAAAACCCGATTATGTTAATATATCTCATGTGATTACTTTTAGTGTTGAAATTCATTCAACTGTATTCTGTATTCGAAAGTGGAAAACATTGCGTTGTATTTGAAGCTTTTGATATTTATTTTCATTAAGAGACATATTCTAATCTGTTATAAAAAATTGTAGAATAAAAGAACGATAATTGTTTTTATTTGCAGGAAACCGCTGGAATTTATTAATTTTCGGGTAAGTTTTTCAACATCCCAGCAAATACATTGAATGCCGAACGTCATAATATTCACCACAACTACTCATCTAGTTGTTTGACTGAAACATTAATGAATTTAACATTGCGTTGTTATAGGAGAGAAGTACTTACAATTTGACAACCTTTCAGTACTACTTATTTAGGTATATATTTCTGGCATTACATTTTCGGATAGATTTTTCAAAAACAAAAAAATATTAAGGTTTTAAAAATAGATTGAATGTTTATCGGTCTATGTAATGCATTAAATTATATTAAATTAAAAGAAGCCCCATATGGCCTTATTAGCTGTTAATATTTTTTTTTTAACTTTCTGTCGTTATATTGAGAAGCCATGCCGTAAAATTTGTGTGCTACCAATAACATTCCAAAGGGAAGCCTACTTTTCATCGAAAGCAAAATCTTTCATTACTTCAAACCATTATTTTTCTGAAACTAGCATTATTATTACTACTTTGAAGTAGTATATATTTACTTTATTGGAGGCAATTTGGAAGCACTTTTGTTTGAAAGAGAGAATTGGCACATAGTGATACCGTGTCACTAAGGACAATATTCTTTCTCTCTTCTGGAGTACATCCAATTTTTTTTACTGAGTTAAAAATATAACTTTGAAATATTCAAAGTTCTTTGAAAATTGTTGTTGAAGTTATTCAAAAAGATTTTTCTTTTTTAAGTTTTTTTTTATTTTTCTTTTTTAGTTTTCGGATATTCGGTCAACAAGAAACCCCACTTTTTATTTATTTACAAATTAGATTACAAAACGATTTCTGGTTTTGCTGTTAGCTATTAATATACTGCTAGCTATCAATACCGGGTTATCCATTTGTCGGTTTCCAAAGTAAAGTTAGATTAAACACACATAAAGCTATGATTTCTATGAAACTTTCATTTCATTATAGTGCTTGGACCTTGCCATTATCTTCAAAATTCACTGTCATTTAAATAACCGCCCCTGGATTGATTGCAGCAGTGGACTCTTTTGAGGTAGTTTTCGATCACTTTTTCGCACATTTCAGGCGGTTTCTCGGCGGAAACTTCACGAATGTTGGTTTTCAAATACTCCAACGTTTGGCGATTAACCGCGTAAACACATTCTTTGACGTAGCCCCACAAACAACGTCTAACGACGTCAAATCCCATGATCTTGGTGGCCAATTAACGTCGCCAAAAGGTGAAATTACGCATTCTGAAAACTTCTCATGCAATAAAGCGAAAATCGGTCGTGTTGTGTGTCTCGTGGCACAGTTTTGTTCAAACTACATATCGTCCAGTTCATAACCTTTAATTCTAGGCAAAAACAAAAAATCGGTTATCATACGTCCATAGCGTTCTAAATTGACGGTAATGGTTCTTCCAGCGTCATTTTCGAAATAGCTATATTTTCGGCAGTGCGTACATTGTGATGATACACAGGCCTAACCACATATGTAACGCTTCCAGGCTCTTCAAACTTCTTTAAAATCTTGTCAATTTCTCGCACAGTGGGTTGATTATGACGACGATCATCTTTTTGTAATGCACGAAAAGTGCCCACGTTTGTATCACTACTTTTGTAGTAAGTTTTAACTATTTTTACGGGTTCTTCGTTTGTTAAACGGTCCTTTCACTAAATAAGTAACACTTCAGAGAACAGGTATTTAGCAGCTGACAGCCTTACCAGACCGATGATTCTAAAGCCACTAAATAAATAACCCTGTACATAATTCTTAAAAAATGCACACTATTGTTATGTTTTATTTACAAATTAGATTAAAAACGATTTTCTCTTCTACTGCTAGCAATCAATCTACTTGCTTATCTTAACTGACACTAATTTTAAATAAACATTGAACAGTTTAAAATTTGTACATTAAAAACAAAAAAAGAAAAATATTGCAATTATTTGCTACCGATTACAATGACCAAGGCAGTTGTAAAAGATTTCGATTACATATTATTTCTTTCATTGGTTACGGAATATGAAAATTCATTTAAATACATAAATTAATTTCATTTCGAAAAAGCGATATTTCGGGCAGTGTGTACATAGTGTGTACATTTAAAAACTTGCCAATTCCTTGAACAGTAGTTTTATCATGACGACCATAATCTCCCCGTAATGCACGACAAAAAGGCTACGTTTGTATCACTACATTTGCAGAAAGTTTTTGTTATTTTTACGGATTCTTCATTTGCTAACCGGCCCATATTTGTAAATGGCAAACCTTTCACTAAATAAATAACACTTCAGAGGAAAGGTATTTAACAGCTGACAGCCTTGCCAGACCGATGATTCTGAAAAGACTAAATACATAACCCTGTATATATTTCTTAAAAAAGGCACACTGTTATTATGTTTTATTTACAAATTAAATATTATTTCTTTCGTTAATATGATCTATTCGGAATATGAAAATTCATTTAAATTTATTTAAAATAAGCAAAGAAGATTTAAATCTCAGTTCCATATATTAGATTACCAACTACCCTCTTTTTTTTATTTTGTTGTGAAACTCATTCAGTAATTGAAGTTGATAAACTTGCACAAAATTTTGGTTTTAGCAAATTTACCGCCTTAAGCTCTAAAGTCTTTACGATCTCGTTTTAAAAAACCTGCAGGGGAAGCAATAAATAAAATCTATATATAGAAGTGAACTGACGCTTGCATTTCAAATATTTGTTCTTAATCGTTCAAGTGTTTGCCAGAGCTACCACAAAAAAATTTAAAACAATATATAAATTGTAATATTTGTTGTTTGTTTTACTAGTTGTTGCTACAATCTACTAATTAAACTAAAGAATGATGATGTACGAGTATTAACAAATTGTTAGCTTATCGCACAAGAAACTAAATTGTTAGCAAAATATATTCAACACAATATTTTAAATGGCGACAACGACGGCGGTGGCAACGGACAACATTGGAACGTGTAAATCATAAAGAAAACAACTGATAGAAAGAAAAAAAAAAAGAAAAAAAACTGCAACGATGATCCGTAATGAAATTTCATGAAACGGACCTTTGGTCGGGGCATCTTTCGAGAGCGTCGTTGGCATCGCCGTTAAGAACCGTATGAGCCGTAAGAGCATGACATGGTGTCACACCTCTAGCATTTAATTGTTTAATTGCCGACGTAAATCATCGCTCTTGTTCACTGACTTTGCCGGGACATTTTAGAAAATATTTATATGCGAGCGAGTAACACTAAATGATGACTTTTTAACCACACCTCCGCACCGCCCACTTTTTAGTCGTGCAGTACATGAATACGAATATGTTTTATGTTTTCTTTTTGTACTACACTTGAGACAAGAAAACAGACAGTCAAGTGGAAAAAGTTGAACTGCAATGATATTTATTCAAATATAAAATATTTGTTTCGTTAGCATGAAATGAGCGTGGGAATTTAAACATACTCGTATATCTATTAAACACAAGATGATGAATCTATTAGGCCGCCATGAATATTTTATTGTTCTATTTTTGCCTAAACATTGCACTTTACTCAATTACGGTGGGCTTTTTAAACGATTAGTTTTTGATGTTAACATCTGGCGTTGTCTCTGCTCATCATTTAGTGTTCAACATTTCGACAATCGTTGTAATGATGTCTGTTTAATATTAAATACTTGTTTTTCTTGTCTGCAAGAATTTTTATTTAAAAGCATTGTGTAGATTAGGGTGGTTCTAAATAGAAAATCTTTAGTTGACACCACTATTCGAAATATATATATACAAACATATATGAAATGAAAAATCGATTTTTCGATATTTTTACTTTTTCAAATATGTTAAATGTCGATCTTAAGAGCTTTTCAAGTACATAAAACGTTGAACAAACGTCGACCTTTCGACTGTTCCAAATAAACGAATTCGTCACATTTTTAAGATTTTTATGACGAAATGTATTTGTTACCATATTTGACCTATTTATAAAGAGTGTCCCAACAAGAACGCAAGATTTAAATTTGGCGCCATTCGAAGTGTCATTGTTTGACATTTGAACAATTGTTATTGTTTGCTAGTAGAAGGAACGAGGTTAGTAAACAGATTTGTCGAAATTCAGCTTTACTGTGAATTTCTTATTTGTAGCAATCTTTGGGAACCGTGATGAAATTAAAAAAAATTCAAACACATCTCTTCCAGTATTTCCTGCAGAATTGACCGATTTAACCAATAGATTCATATCTTGTTTTCAACGCCACCAAATTCATTCAAATTTAGCAAATATCTCGTATAGTATGAATCTAGACCTGAAAATGAAAATAGACCCTATTGCCACACCTCTTCCGTACTGCGGTTTATAGTGTCGTAAGCGATAAATCAGCGTCGTAAAAACGACCTCTTCTCGTAAAATATACGTGGATTTATCTCAAATGTTGTGCCAGAACACATCGACGAGTGAACTGATATTGCAAGATTGTCATCAAGTGACTTATCGTGAAATTGAGGCATACTTGGGCCCAGTTCCACTTGAAGGCATTCAATATTACATACTCGTAAACGTTTTGTTTATGATATCAAATCATAACTTATCTAATCATAGCTCCAAATAGTTTTGTGTCGATTGCCAATTTTCGACAGCGCTTCATCGTTCGTTTGCCAGAACTTGTTGAAGAAATAAGAAAAAATCTACCATCGAACAACGATCATTCTCGACCCCGATCTCGTAGGACATCTGATGAAATAGGCTATGCTTTCAAATCGCTTATTTAGGAAGCATCTAATTCGGGGTGGAAAAAGCACTTTGGAAACCGTTCGAAATTGTATGTGATCATTTTGAAAAGCAACAAATCCATTAGCGACAATATTTCGATAAAAATATTGAAGTGGAATTGGTTCAAACTAGGAATGTACAATTAATCGGTTAATCAAGCTTGTTGAAGAACTCATATTTCGCTTAATCAATTAAGCGATTAATTGAAAGTTCTGATTATTCGGATCCATGAGTAATCAAATAATTTGAAATTTCATTAGTCAAATTTGGACAATTTAATAAAAATTTAAAAAGTTTGTATACGGGAAAAATAAGAAAAAAAATATCAAAGGAACATGTTTTTTAAGTGCCAAAAAGGCAGTAAAAATATATATTAATAATTTTTCAAGTTTAGATTATTCAATTGTTCGACTAATGAATTAATCTTGAGTTGTACATAATTAAATTATCGATTAATTGACTAAATATGAATAATAATGATTGTTCGACTAATTGATTAATCTGGAGTTTGAGTAATCGGGTTTACTGATTAGTCAATCAATCGCACATTCCTAATTCAAACACAAGTTAGAATATATCTATTCCCAAGTAGAGTATTTTGAAAAGCATTAATATACTAGGGCGGTCACAAAACTAGTCGACCTGACGTATAGATGGTGCCAGTAGTTTGAAAAAATTAATTATTTTGGTAAAAGGAGGCGTTATAAAACGTATGTTTTAAGTTTCAAGGGGTCACGCTGTTTATTATTTTTATTTGACCCATCGAAAGTAAACAATGTCAGCGAATTTTGTAAACCCGGAAAAAATTGGTCTCCGCTATGTATTTCAATATTTCAATTCGGAACGCTTCAGTCCTATCAATATTAAAGCCGAATTTACTCCGGGAAAGTCTGCTCCTTCATTTACGACTGTAAAATATCGGGTAGCAGAATTTAAACGAGGCCGTACTAGCTGCCAAGACGAACACCGTAGTGGTCGACTAATTAGGTTGCCCACGCCAGACACGACTAAGTAACTTCACAAAATGTTGTCGGATGATCGTTGGCTGAAGGTGTGTGAGCTAGCTGAAATGATAGGAGTTTCAAAAAGTTATATTCATCGCATATTGACGGAAGATTTGAAGATGAGAAAGCTGTATGCAAGATGGGTGCCGCGCCTAGTTTCAACAGAGCAACAACAGCGTCGTGAAGATGTTTCAGTAGAGTGTTTGGCGATGTTTTACCGCAGGAGGGTAGGATCGTGCCAAAAGAAGGCGAAGACGGTTTTATCGGCGGGCAAGTTCATGGCGTCCGTGTTTTTTTTTTTTTTTTTGGGATACGCATGGGATTATTTTTATTGGTTATCTTCAGAAACGAAAAACCATCAACGGCGAATATAACGCTAATTTATTGCAGCGTTTAGGTGATGAAATTATGGAAAAAAAGATCGCATTTGATGAAAACGAAAGCGTTGTTTCATCAAGACAATGTTCCAGTTCGCATATTCACTTTTGCAATTTCCAAAAATATGGAATTATAATCCAAATTGATTATTGCTTATTGGCCAGCCAGATTTAGCTCCCTCGAACTATTTTCTGTTTCCAAACTTTAAAAACCCCGTAAGGTGGTACAAGATTTGCCAACTATGAAGAGGTGGAGTCCGCGGTTGATGGCTATTTTAAGGAGTTTGACAGTTCTTATTACAGACAGGATATAGAAGCTATTGAATATCATTCGAAACAAGTGTAACGAGTTAAAAGAAGATTATATTGAAAAAATAAAGAAAATGTTGTCCAACTTTGTTGTGTCTTCTTCGTTAGGTTGGCTAGTTTTGGGACCGCCGCGTAATATTTCGATATTACATTTTTCGTGTTTTGTTCATCCTTCTCCTCACAAAGTAAGCAACAAGCTTGGAATTTTATTGGGTCCATGAATGTATTGCGAATGAAATAAGAAACTTGGTGCACCCCTATCATATGGAGGAGGGTTTACAAGTATAATTGCATTTGTTGCAATCAGCGCAATAACTTTTACATGCATTTGTTTCATTTGGTAATATAATATTTCTAACTCAACATGACACATTATTTATTGCAAATGCAACTTAATTTATTCAACACGCTTTCTCCATTAAATGCATTCGCCAACGCTAAGACGACAGTGTTTACAATGAAATCATTTATTCACCAACTTAATAAGATTCGCATTTTTTTTTTTATTGGACAATAAGTTAGAATGAAGAAAACAAAAAATAAAACAAATTAAATGTTCATGTCTTCTTGCTGCTGCTCGGTCTGTCTGTGCTGCTGCACTGCACACGAGTTTGTATCTCTTTATTAAAGTAATGTCACCCCAAAATGAAGACAGCAACATGTGAAGAAAAATGAAATGAATTCAAGCAGAATGGCAGAGATACTGGCAAAATGCTCGCATAGAATGAACAATTTGTTTTTATTTCATTTAGTTTCATTTAAACAGTTGTGTTTAATTGTTTGCCTTTTTTTCTGTATAATTTGGCTTCTTTTATCTGAAAAAGTTAAATTATTGTACTCAGAGCTCAGTACTCACAGAGCTCAACAGCAAATAATAGTCAAGCACGAGTGAGTATGAGCGTCCGTCTACAACATTTGTCAGCCTGCCGCAAGTTAGTGTTTACAATTGAAAATTTTTCAGAAATTTTGTAAATATTTAATATGATTTTATAAATGTGTTTATTGTTAAATGGCACTTGCGTATTCTGTACTTTTGCCGAATACTTGTGTAGTCATAGCTAAATCGTATGAACGTACTTTAGATGGATTTCAAAATGAAGTTATTGAAAATGGTAGTAGAATAACATAAAGGAGTGTTGATTTTGGTTTGATTACACTACGCCAATAACCATTTTGTGCAAGAGGATATCTCTATTTTTGTTAAATGGTGACAGGTCAAAAGTTTTAGAGCGAGGAGCATATTTTTGGCTAACCTGCCTATGTAACAGAGTGAAACAAATTGTACACAGTTTAGCAACCACCAGTATTGCCCGAAGTTGATAATAAAGAAAAAAGCCGAAACTTTCGTGCAAAAAATTAAAACAGGCTAAAAAAAATTAAGGAAAAAGCTAACTTGATGCAGTTTAAACTGATATACGAGTATATCAAGTTGCATTACGTTGTATAAGCTGGAACTTAGCAGATGACATCTTAATTCATACTAAAGGGTGTCCCAACAAGAACGCAAGATTTAATTTGAATTGAATTGAACTGAATTGTTTCTCTGGCTGTATGACATGTGGCACCGTCCTGTTAAAATCACATGCCCTCCATATTCACTTCTTCAATTCTAGGCACGAAATTCCAGGTTATCATATCACGATACCGAACATCATTGACTGTTTGCGCTTGACATGCTTAATTTTCATAAAAAAAAGTTTCAATGATTCCTCCAGCCGAAAATCCACACCACACAGTGACACGTTGAGGATGCATTTGCTTTTCGTGAATCACTCGAGGATTTTCCTCAGCCCAAATGCGACAATTCTGTCTATTGACGAAGCCATCAAGATGGAAATGGGCCTCGTCACTGAAGATGATTTTATCGGCAAAATCAGCATTTTCATGTTGTCTCTCCAATACCCAATTAACGAACTCCCTTCGCTGTCTGTGATCAGCTGAATTCAGTTCCTGAGTCAATTGAACTTTGTATGCACGAAGATGCAAATCTTTTGTCAAAATTCGCTGCATAGTGAATTTGGAGACACCAATTTGCTGAGCTCGGTGTCGAATTGAGGTGGATGGAGTTTGAGCGACATCATCACGTACAGCTGCGATATTTTCGGTCGATCGACCTGGTCGAAGGCGCGTTGTTTTGTCTTTACATCACTAACAGACCCAGTTTTGGCAAATTTATCTATTAATCTCTTTACAGTTGACTCTTTTGGAGCATTATTGTCACCCCAAATTGATCGCAATTTGCGAACTGTAGCCGCAAATCTTTCACCATTTTGGTAAAACATTTTCACAATGAGAATGCGTTGTTCATTCGTGTAGGCTCCATATTCACTAACCTCGTACCTTCTACTAGCAAACAATAACAATTGTTCAAATGTCAAACAATGACACTTCGAATGGCGCCAAATTTAAATCTTGCGTTCTTGTTAGGACACCCTTCATAATTTCTTGCGGGATATGATATATATTGGGTTGTTCAGAAAGTTCGTTGGGTTAGTTCGTTAGTTCACCATACGTCACTTCTTATGACGTAGAGTTTCTTCAAACACTATCAAAACTTCCTTCCATCCCTTCTCTAAACTGTTAACTATTGTTTTCTTGCATTCTCGTTCTAGTCGTGAGTGGTTATAGCATTTAAAAAAAGGCGAAAGAGCATTTTAGGCATGTTATGCTGCATTATTTCAGAAAAGGAAGAACGACTGCTGAAGCCATCCGAAAAATAAAGTCTGTTTATGAAGAAAATGGACCAAATGAAAGAACTTGCCTCAAATGGTTTAAAAGATATTCTACGGGCGGCTTCTCCGTAACGGAGGCTCCCAGATCAGGACGACCAAAAGAAATTATTTAATTATTGTTAATTTCCATGGAACAGTTAGGGAAATAGCTGAAATAATCAAAAAAATCAATCTGAACCGTTCACGGAGTCATAAAAGAGCTCGGACTTGTGAGCAACCTCGATGTTGAGTACCTCACTCCCTTACCCAGGCATCAAACTACTTTGCTCACCCGTCAGAAGCTGTCAGAGCTTGGGTGGGAAGTTGTACTTCACCCACCGTTCTCCCCAGACCTCGCCCCCTCCGACTATTACCTATTTCGCAACCACTTGAAGGATTTGAATTTCCATAACGATGGTGAAGTAAAAAATCGAATTGAACGCTTCTTTTCAGAAAAACCATGCGAGTTTTATGAGAGAGGAATTAAAAAGCTCCCAGAGAGGTGGCAAGAAGTTATTAAAACAGGGGGAGATTATATAATAGATTAAAATGATTGTTTTCTTGTATAGGGTGGCACATAAGTAACGCTAAGATTTGAGCAGTGAATACATTTTTTGTTTAAGTCTTTTTTTTTCGTCTCTTTACAGAATTAACTAAATAATACTTGCGAAATTTATGATGAAAAGGCTCAGCACAGAACGAAGAACCAAAGTTGTTCAATTTTACCTTGAAAGTCAGCATTCGATAATTCAGATCATCTCGAAATATCTATCATGTTCGACATGCCTCCAGCGCTCCAACAATTTACCGATTGGTTCAGCGATTTGGGCAACAAGGGGTGGCTGTCCGTGATCTTTCGCGTGCTGGAACGCCTCGTGCAGTTCGAAATGAAGTAGCCATAGCTCCAGTACAAGCTACTTGCTTGAGGAAAACCCTGGAACTTCCACCAGGTGACGTTCTAAGTAGTTAGAGATGTCTAGGTGGTATTTGCCAAGAATTTTACATACTCGTATGTTACATCTTTTCCCATATAAGATGCAATTGGTTTACGAGTTAAAACCAAATGATGCACAAGAACGCATTCAATATAGTCGCCGTTAACGTTACTTATGCGCCACCCTTTAATTTATTTTAATTTATTTTATTTATTCAGGATTGTAAGTTAAGTTACAATATTACAACGTATCTTCAAATGCATTATAAAACTTTACAATACTAATGTTATAAAAAAATTTATATATCTTAATAGCAGAAAAATATGATTTACAATATGACGGTCTACTTCACTTATTAGGATTTTTCACTATATATGTTTCTCGTCCTAAAATACAGAATCATAACTTTAATTGGAATTTAGGACTACTTCCATAATATAACGCAAAATTTAATAAGAGATTATTAGGTAAAAATTAGTAACTTCAAGTAATTTTTTTTAAGATTTACTTAACTAAGCAGTTGAGATGCTATGCAAGTAATGGCTCAAAAAAATAAAAAGGAAGAAAAAAATAATAAGTTTAGCGATAATCATTTCCCCGTTTAGAATGAAAAGAAAGATGGACAGCAAACTATTTGACGGCAATATCAAAGAAAAAAAGGGGTCAGGCGGATAATTATAGATGAGGAATATCATTGAAAGACGCAAGAAGTCTCTTCTTGTAAGTGTTTTGGGAAGAAGAAAAAATTTTTAATGTGTTTGGAAGTGTGTTAAACTGCCTGGCTACTCTTACATGAAAAGATCTACTCATATAATATTTTGTGTTATGAATAATCAATTGATTAGTGCGAATTGATCGAGTGAATTTAAATAATTCTACAAGGAAAAATTTATATAAATTTGTAAATAAATTTTTTTTAAAAACCGAACAAACTTTCCGAACCACCTGATATTTAAAACTTAACATGATTTTAGTTCATAATCCGATTCAAGATCGTTTTTCTAATAGCTACTGAAAAACCTGCGAAATTGATTATATTGACACAGCTGGCTATATAGCTATTTCGCCAAAATACCATCGTCAGCGCCCTCAACTGTTTGTGCTTTCTTGAACATCATCGCCAACTTAAGGGTCTAAAACTCAACACAACAATGCGATTGATTGAATAATTTTGATACTTTTATTGTGGCTTAATTATGAATATTTCTTGCAGCAACTTAAGGAAGCGTTGTGTGAAAATATACTATGTAAGTCAGTACAACTGATTGAAATTTGTATACTAGTCAATCAGATCATTTGGTAGCCCGACTGGTCATACATTTGCCCACCAAGGCGTTTGATAATATCATTATGGGTTCAGAGTTCGAAAGTAGATAGTTGCAACTCCTAAGAATATTACTTCCAGGAATGGAACTGATATCCCTGCATCTAAAGGTTACTCGTACACCTAATTTAGTAGACCTCACGACGGTGAGTTTTTTCCGAGACATTGATCAAAAGTCAAAGTGCAACTCACATTAAAAAGACGATATAAATTAAATAATTTGCCGACATAATATTAAATTCAAAAAAAAAGAGTATTTAAGCGCCGCCTTGTGGAAACCATAGATATGGGAATGACTTGTTTTCTCATGTTTCAAACCGGTTTAGATATTTACATATAATGGTTCTTATAACATGCTATAGATTCATTATTTTATCACTACAATCTATAATTATGAGTCATTGATTCATGATATATTCTTACGATATTTCTAAGGCTAAATGAAATTTATGTAACTAATTACATCCAATTTGTTGCATTAATTTCAATTAAACGTCTCTAATTGTTGTGATATATTTAGCTTAAATGAATTCATTTCATTTTACACAATCTCTCAGATAATAATAATGATTCCTTAATTCATTTCAGTTGATATTTCAATGTATTTATCATTTTATTAGTTCTATTTACGCCACTTGTATGAAACAGAATTCAGCTCACATTTAATATTGCTGTTTGCTTAACTCAAGTGTTTTCAATCAACAGAGTTTTTTTTGTCTGCGCACAAATATTGACTATATCCGTACCGGGTACTTGTTCAATGTGGCGCAAACACTTCATTTTCATCCATCACATTTGTCTGACTGGCTGTCAAGCCGAGAAACGCCATCATCTTGAAATTAAATTAGTTTTGGTGCGAATACATGAATTGTTTATTATTATTTATTAATTTATTTTTTCTATTTATTTATTGGCAAAAATACAAGAGTTAATCAGGGAAACAACAGACAGATGAGAAAACAAAAGTGTTGAAGAACCCACAAGAAATATCCGAAAACGTTAGTAAATAAAACATAGCAAGCTTCCAATAGAAACCACCGTCTTGTCCCCCGCCCAACATCTAAAAACAACTCGGTAGTCATTGTCATTGTGTTTGCCGTTTATTGTTTTCGAGCTGTTAGTTTCATATGCGTAATGAATGTTTATTCAGAATCTTTTATAAAATTAAAAAAATTCCGCTGCTAAAGACTACAAACATCTAGGGAATATTCTAATATTTATTCAGCTGTTTAGTTCAAAATTTATTAGCGTACAATTTAGGTATAATCTTTGCTGTAACGCATTTTTGGTATTTTAGGCATTTCGACATAAATATGCGGGGAAGATCTGTATTTTTGTATAGATTTCCAAGACGTTTCGAGAATTGGAGAGTTTATATTCTATCTATCTGCAGGTGTCAGAGCTCAATGTATTACCAATTAAAAATGCTTTAGGTTTCCTCAATTTGGACTCTGTTCAAAAACTTCGCTATACTCGTATTACAGAAACATTTCAAATTTTAAGAAAAAAAATGTTATTGTTCGATGGAGCCTGGCTATAAGCATCGAGGCTGTCCGGGAAGGCTTCACACACTCTCTGCACATATGTGACCTGGTGTTATATTTCTCATTGTCGGAGAAGAGCAATCTTTAAGGCACTGGACGCCATCATATTTTTTAGTGGAGATTTTGGCTTTAAGAATGAATCATATTGAAACATCTATTGAGGGTTAAGTCTGGGGAATATGGCGGCTGTTGCTATGAGGAAATGAATAAAGTTTAACATAGTTATATTTTTTCACATTTGAAGTCATTTTGACGATTGAATGCATATTTTTCGGATTATAGGCGCATTTACAAGGGTGGTCGGAAAACTAGCCGACCTAACAAAGAAAACACAAAAAAGTTCGAAAAATTGTCTTTATTTTCCAACATAATCTCCATTTAGCTCGTTAGACTTGTTCCAGCGCCATTCAATAACTTCTATACCCTGTTTATAGTAAGAACTATCAAACTCCTTAAAACAGCCATCAACAGCAGACTCCACCCCTCTTCATTATTGGCGAGTCTTTTACCACCGAACCATTTTTGCAAGTTTGGAAAAAGAAAATAGCCCGAGGGAGCTAAATCTGGCCAATAAGCAATTTGAACTTTTATTAATTAATTTTGATCATTGCAAAAGTGGATGAACTGAAACATTGTCTTGATAAAACAACATTTTCCTTTTCGCCAATTATGCCCTTTTTTCATAATTTCGTCACCTAAACGCTGCAATAAATTAGCATAATATTCGCCGTTGATGGTTTTTCGTTTCGGAAGAAAATCAATAAAAACAATCCCAAGCGTATCCCAAAAAACGGATGTCACGACTTTGCCTGCAAATGGAACCGTCTTCGTCTTCTTTGGCCACGATTCTCCCATTTCAATCCACTGCCTTGATTGTTCCTTTGTCTCAGATTGAAGTTATGCATCCATGTCTCGCCCATTCTTATAAACCGACACAAAAAATTAGCTTTATTGCAGAGAAACATCGCCAAACACTCTACTAAAACATCTTCACGACGCTGAAAGCAAGTGCGGCACCCATTTGCTCACAGTTTACTCATCTTCAAATCTTCGATCATATTTGCAATGTATAGCACTTTTTGAAATGCCTATTATTTAAGTTAGTTTAGGCACCTTCGGCCGACGATCATCCAACACCATTTTGTGAATTTTCTTAACCGTGTCTGGCGTGGACATCTCAATTGGTCGTACGGCCTCGTTTAAACTCTGCTATCCAATATTTTGCAGTCGCAAACGAAGGATTACGAGGAAGTCGGCATGGACTCTGGTGACGGCGAAGGTGAAGGTGTCGAAGAATACTAAGAAGGTTTCGATTGAAGATTCAAACCCCCATAAGCCGAAACTGAAATGTGAAAACACTCCAGATCCATTTTGTTTTGCCAGAGAGTAACAAAACAATTGATACGAAGAATCCCCTCTTTTGTACTCCCCAGAGTACAATTTACCTCGGTTTTAATATTGGTAGGACTGAGACCTTTCAAATTGTAATATTGAATTATATAACGGTGGCCAATATTCAGTATTTACATATTTTACATATTTATAATATTTACATATAATAATATTTATAATAATATTAGTATTTACAATATTTACATAATATTTACAATATTTCAATATTTACAAATTCACTGAGATCGTTTATAAGGTTACCACTTTTGACCAAAATTATTCTTTTTTTTTCAAACCACTGGCACCATATATACGTCAAGTCGGTCAGTTTCGGGACCGCCCTCGTATGTTTTAGCCATTTATTTATTACCACATATCAGCACCCTCAAACCATAAGTCGTATTTGACATAGGGGCGACCATCCGTACCTGAATTATGTAATTTCTTAAATATTTTTTTCAAAATTTTTGAATAAAAATCAACACCGGTTGTCTAGCATGTCTGTCAGAGACTAAGTCCAAATTCGTCATGGGTAATCTTATCTAACCCATTACCTTACCTTTATAGGTACGATGTAGATGTTAATGCCCAAACTTTGTTAATTATAAGTTTAATTGGTATCAGTTACGCTTAAGTGTAGCCTTTTCTATACCATTTCATAAACTGTCAAACAACTGTGGAATACTGCATTAGCCTTTGCTGTAACTATCAATACATTTGCTTGGATAGTCGTAGTCAACAGTCGTTTTCATCGGAATAACTATAGCTGTAGGTTTCGGTTTTCGTCCTTTGCCGTAGTCAGCACCAAAGCAAACGAAACTATTTTGTGTATTAGCTAATTCATTTTATTTAGTTCTGATTATTTTCGCTGAAAAGTAAGCGATAGTTAGTTTTTGTCTACTGCCGCTAAGTTTTAGCTAGCCATTTAAACTCTGGTTGGAGATGCCTTAAGGTTCTCACTCTAAATTGCTTATTCAGAAAAGCTGTAAAGGCGGCTCAAAATTTAATCTGATTGCACTAGGACTCTTGACCAGCTCAACCCGTTCTCATGATGTTCTGTTAATGTAACTTTAAAACATAAAAATCCTCTTTAGTTGTTTGTAGAGAAAATGTGGAAGCATGGGCTTGAACAAGAAATGCGCATATTTAGCTGAATTTGTTTAGAATATACAAAAATAAATTAATAAAATTTTTTGCAATTTTCATAATTTGTAAAGATAATTAGTCAGCACCGCTTCCACAGAATTTACCAAAACGCATTTTCACGAAAAATTTCGCCCTTTTGATATATCATACGGTCAATTGAATGGAGTGTGGTGAATAGACCCAATTTTAAAATTTTGCTTATCGTTGCAAAAGAATAAATTGGACAAAAGTTTAAAATTGAAAAAAAAAATTATTTTCAAAATCATGCACCACCAAATTTACGAACACTTCTCTGTGTAAAAAAGTATTGACATGTTATGTTCAAATTTTGATAAATATATTTTACTGTTTATTTGTATAGTTTTATTGCTAACTAAACTAACATTGCTAAGGTGTCATAACAGCATAAATTTTCAAAAAAAAAAGAAATATATATATATATAGTATATATGTATATATACTCGTATTTATAAAATATATGTATAAAATATATATATAAAATATATTAATAAAATATATACATATAAAATATATATATACAAAAAATATATATATTTTTATATATATTTGTTTAGTTTCTCATTTTTCATGTGTATTTTCGTAAAAACACAACAAATCTTCACTTTCAAAGCCTGTAGAACACAAACGGTATAAATGACCTGCTAAAATGTGCGATGACAGCAACAACAAAAGCAATATCTATGAATTTTCAACGCTCTACAAATAGTAGAGTACTTGACAGGTACTTAAGCCCATCACTTTAGTGATTGACGAAAATAATGGAAGAAAACAATGAAAGAATTTGAAATAGCTCAATGATTTCATTCTCTTAATTAACAAGTCAATTCGCAATGAGATTTGTAGTCATTTGTTTTGTGACTGAAGTAAAGAATGTACAAGAAAAAAAAAAAAAACAGGACACGTGCTTATCTGATGAATGATTTTCTTCTATACCTTGGTTAAGTGATAATGGGTCAGCGCTAGTTTAATAGGAGAATTCACGACAAATTATAATATGGTAATATCAATATCATGCGACAGACGGTGGCGCAATAGTTTGCACACGCGGCTATAGTGCGCGTGATCGCGAGTTTAATCCGCAATGCAGCCACCTAACCTAACACTATTTGAGCGGCAATCATTTCGATGCATCTGACGAACACTTCGAGTAGTTGAGTTATCGACAAGTCGGGTAAATACTGCTCAAACTGTAACGTTCGAAATCGTGATCAAATTACAGGTCCCATTGAGTGAGTCTAAAAATAGAATGCGTGTAAGCTCACAGTATGTGAGAAGCTTCTCCATATCTCATTCATGGAATGTAAAGCCTTTTTTTACTCTCGTATGCAACAGGTTTTTGATATGGACCAGGTTTTAGGCCCATGATAGCAGCCTCGTTTAAAGATACTGACGCATATGCCCATTTTCCATATAAGAAACTGCTAGAAGCTCTTCCATGTTTCATTCATACGCATCCGTTTTAAATTTATTGCAATAATGCCCGTTGCAATCGTCATATACAAATTAATAACGCATTGTGTTATGGTTTAAAAAAAAAATTTTTTTTTTCGAGGATGCGTAATTTGCATAGCGTACATAAAATACAAACCCAGTTATAAATTGCTTTATATGCATTCTTCAAAAAAAATTCCCATAGATTTCTCTTAAAGGGTAGTCAAGCTTCTTTTTGCTTAAATGTTGGCACAATTCTCTATATTGACGCAGAGTTTAAGCGAGATCTTTTATTTAGTTTGCTCGTAAATGTTGATTTTGTTAGTCCATTTCAAGTGTTTTACGATATTTCTAATGGATAATTTTAAGGAACAAAAAATTTGTCTCTGATTTTTTATTTCAAATGCAAAATCGAGTGCGGAATTGCTGAATAGACCTTGAACAAATTGAAGTGCATATGAGTGGTACAGTGCATCAAAATCGGTCGATATGTGGTGGAAAATTTGCTTTGTTCTAGTCGGCTATCAACTTCTACAATTGAGGTTAACATCGATTAAGTGAAGGAAATGGCGACTGAAACCACTAATTTACGATTTAGAGGGATAAGCGCTGAACTTTCTATGTCTTACGTATCAAATCGTACTATTTTACATGACAGTTTGAAACCCAATACCGCTCGACTTGTCGATCTGATTTTTCTTTAAAAATTCAATCGAATAAAGGTCGCCACAGACATGCCAGTAAGAGTCAATTCTGACCCCACATTCATAAAACGCATTATGATTGCTGATGAGACAGGGGTTTACGACGAATTTGACATGCAAATCAGTCAATAGTCTTCGAAATGGCGCCTTACAACTGAGTTGTAGCCGAAAAAAACCATGTCAATATCGTTCAAAAATCAAGGTAGTGTTGACTGTTTTCTTTGATTACAGCAAAGTTGTGCGTTCGGATCTCTCCCTAACAGACTAGATGGAAAATAAAGAATATTATCCGAGTGTTATGAGGCATTTGAGAAAGCAAATATGTCAGAAAAAATGCCAGATTTGTGAGGAAGAAACCCATAGATTCTGGATCTGCGAAGTGATCAGATGATCATTTCATAAAGCTAACGTTGTGAACATTTGTGTCTAAAAATTCAATAAATGTCATTGAACAACCGCCACATTCTCCTGATAAGGCTTGAAGTTTTTGTTTTTCAGAAACTCAAATTACCAATTCGAGGGACCCATTTTTAGTCGAAATAATTTTTTTTTAATTTGCATTTTCCAACGTTCACCCTCAGCTAAATGTGTATATAAATGGTAATTCTCTGATGTTACAAAGATAGACAAAAATAAAAGTCGCATAAAATGCAGGGTTATCCATTTAGTGATTCCAAAACCGTCAGTCTGGCAAGGCTGTCAACTGTTAAATACTTGAAGTGTTATTTATTTACTGAAAGGTTTGTCATTTACGAATATGGATCGTTTAATAACCTAAGAACGCGTAAAAATAGTTAAAACATACTAAAGGGTGGCGCATAAGTAACGTTAACGGCGACTATATTGAATGCGTTCTTGTGCATCATTTGGTTTTAACTCGTGAACCAATTGCATCTTATATGGGAAAAGATGTAACATATGTAAAATACTATGCAAAGACCGTCTAGACATCTCTAACTGCTGAGAACGTCACCTGGCAGAAGTTTCGGGGTTTTTCTCAATACTTGGTTGGACTCGAGCAGTGGTCACTTTATTTCGAACTGCACGCCCCTTGTTGCCCAAAACGCTAAACCAATCGGTAAATTGTAGGAGCGCTAGGAGCATTCGAAGCATCGAACATGAAAGAAATTTCGATATGATATGAATAATCGAATGCTGACTTTCAAAGTAAAATTGAGAAACTTTGGCTCTTTGTTCTGTACTGAGCCTTTCCATCATAAATTTCCCATTACTTAGTTAATTCTTTAAAAAAGCGAACAAAAAAAGACTTAAATAAAAAATGTATTCACTGATCAAATCTTAGCGTTCCTTGTGCGCCACCCTATACAAAAATGGTGATTCACTTTCCTGCATTACAAAGTGATTATAGTCGTCGTAATAGATCTACAAGAAATTGGCAAGATTTAAAAAAAAATTGCAGAGACTGGAAGTGTTACAGATGTGGTCATGCCTGTGCATCATCGCAATGAAAAACTTTTTCGAAAATGATGCTGGAGGAACCGGGATAACCTTAATTCAGATCACTATGGCCGTATGATAACCGACTTTTTCGCCCTGCAACTGAAGATTATGAACGGAACAAGACGGTGCCACAAACCACACAACATGACCGAATTTTGCTTTATTGACCACAAAGATCATGTGATTTGACGTACGTCGTTAGACTTTTTCTGAGGTTACGTCAAAAATCGTATTTACGCGGATAATCACCAAACGTTGGAACATTTGAAAACTAACGATCGTCAAGTTATCGCCGAGATACCGCCCAAAATGTGCGAAAAAGTGGTAGAAAACTAACTCAAAAGGAGGAGAGAAGTTGCAACCAATCCGGAGGCGGTCATTTAAATAACATTAAATTAACATTAACATTCATATATAATAGCGAGGTCCAAGCATTATAATGAAATAAAAGTTTAAACGAAATTATAGCTTTATGTATGTTTTATATATTTTCACTTTTGAAACCAAAACATTGAAAACCCGATACATGTCACACATTTCATTACAATGTTATTGAATTAAGTCATCTCATTAGCACTATAATAATTTCATCAAGAACCATCCATTTATTATACTTAACTTATCGTGCGTCACCCTAATCGCATTCCGCCCATGTAGTACTTTGTTTAACGTTTCACTATCTCGCATTTGTTGGCGTCTAAAGTTAAGAGTCAAACGGTTCAAGTGCTGCCAAATAGTTCACAACCATTAAGTGGCGGCAACAAGGACGTTGCATGAGGGCAAAGACATCATTCCTGGATGTGTCAGCGAACGCCATTCAAATTTTGATTCAATTCATTCGGAATAAAATCTTGATATTACTGAAGGAAAAGTGTTGTTTTTTTTTGGCGAAAGACTTTATGTCAGTGAGACATAGCTCTGATATTTTGTTATGCACTCTCGGTCAGCTTCACCCGTGCGGTACTTAAAATAATCAATGACGGATCTGTCGGGAAATGTTTGTGTAAAATTACTTTTGTATCTCTAATTAATGGCACGGCGTACTACGTAATTGCTTAGTAATATACTTAAGTACATATTTAAGAATGCCACTGTAACAATAAATTAATTGCAATACTGGGAATAGTTTGCAGTTGTACAGCTAATTATTATATTGTGCTAGAAATATGACATAACTTGCACAAAGTTCAACATAGCTCAACACGTTTTAAAATAGGAACAACGAATATGAATTTTTTATTTCCAAGAATTATAAGGGAACGCGCTAAATGCGTGAGCATTGTGCGATAATTATTTGAAATATTCACTCTGTCTTTGGATGCAATTAATCATTGGCCCGTAATCTAATTAATATACATTACAACATATTCCATTTAAAATCTTATAAAATATAGAGCAGTGATGGGGATATTTTGTGACTGCAGGGCCACAAGTTCCTTTGTAAAAGAAAATAGTACGATAATAGAATTAGCAGATTATTGAAAAAAAAGAAAAATTAATGTAATATAAACTGTGATGCTTGTTCAAATTGTTATAATCATACCTAACAATTAGGAATGCAATTTCTTCAGCTTAGAAAATCTCATCGGAATTCTATTACCTTGGAATTTTTAACTACTCTTTTCAGAGGTAAAGGTGCCATTAAATTTAGTAATTTAATTACTTCCACAGAAAATTTAAAACTGTGGAAGTATCTCTTAAAAAAACAAATCAGCAATTCTCCTCTGCATCATAATATAGTTACATACTTCGTTTCGTATCGAAAATCACGTCTTCTTTATGAAAAAGCACGCTTTCCTTATAGATAAACACGCCGTTTTTATAGGAAAGGAAAATTTAACTATTATATTCATTTATAGAATGGAATTCTTTTTAAATAGAATAGTGTACTCCTCGTGTAGAGAATCTCATGCAGAAAAATGAAATTTACTTGTGGAAAGGTGAACTTTTATTACAGAAAAACAAATTTTTTCTATGGAAAAACACAAGTTTATTATATAAAAGCAAACTTTTACTGCAGCAAAGTAGATCTTTTCCATAAAAAGCTACACTATTTCTGTAGAAAATTACATCTTTCCTATAGGAACTGTACTTTTCTGTATAAAAGTATGATTTTCCTATAGAAATATACAACTTTCCTACAAAAAGTACTCTTTTTCTATTGAAAAGTACGCGTTTCCTGTTGAAAAGTAGGCATTTTCTATCAAAAAGTTAACTTTATCCATTGAAAGTTGCACCTTGCTATTGAAAATACACTTTTCTTGTTAAAAAGTATATCTTTCCTATTTAAAAGTGAAATTTTCCTTTCGAAAAGTCCACTTTCCTATAGAAAAATAAACGTTCCTGTTAAAAGATAAGTACACTTTTTCTTATTAAAAAGTACACCTTTCCTATCGAAAAGTACATCTTTCCTACCGAAAAGTAAAATTTTTGTATTAAAGAGTTCACCTTTCTACAGAAAAATACACCTTCCTGTTGAAAGCTACAAAAGTACACTTTTCTTTTTGAAAATTACGCTTTTTCTATTGGAAAATACACTTACATACTGAAAAATACACCTTTCCTATCGAAAAGTACAATTCTGAAATTTGAAACTCTCTTCCTAATGAAAAGTAAATTCCCCTTATTGAAAACTACAAATTTCTCTTAAAAAGGAATTAAGGTCTTTTCTGGAAAACGGGGAAAATTTTTTGATAATTGAGTTGCGATAAGTTAAGAACATACAAAAAACTTTAATAAATACTAGATTTTTTGTATTTTGTTGACCAATTTGTCGTACTTTATTGACAGAATGAATCTTTTCTATAGAAATGTAAGCTTTTCTTTTAGAAAGATGCACTTTTCATACAAAATGGTAAGCTTGTTTTATAGAGAGGTCTATTTTTCTTGTACAAATCCACATTTTTCGCCCTTGGCGCAAACAGCGCATATGTGCCAATTTATGTCAAACCTGCGCTTTCCTTAAGGACATCGCTAATTGTAGGTCGATCGGATCTGGATGTTACAAATGTTTCTATAAGATCGCGTGATTTTCCCCACTTTTCTAGGAGAATACTTTACTTTTTATATGAAAAGTATTTTCTATATGAAAAATATACATTTCTGTAGATTTTTTTTCTGGAAAAAAAGTTTACATATAAGAAAAGTCTAGAAAAGTTTACTCTTTTATAGGAAAAATTCAACTTCCCATGAGAAATGTTTGCTCTTCTATGACAAAAGTGTACTATTCTACAAAAAAAAAAAAAAAAAAAAGTATACTTTTCCATAATAAATAGTAAGAAATGTGTAGTTTTCGGAAAGGAGGGCAAGTTCCACTAATGACTTTCAGTATTCCCCGCGAAAAGGAAATATTAAATGATTCGGATCGGATCGGACCATCCACTGAAATTAAATTACTTAAATGCACTATTTCCCCAATTTCATTGGGAAATATTGACCAGTATTTGTAGATTAAAAATTTGAAAGATAATTCAAAAATACTTGTACATATTCCTAATAATATTATATTAATTACAAGATCCTTGAATACATATTTCAACTTTGTGGTCGACTTAATTACTGCAGCTAAATTACAGCCTACAAGCAATATATTTTTATAATTATCATGTGGAAGTTTGCAGTTGTCAGTTTTTAAACTTTGTGCGGTAAAATTATTACAAACAAAAAATTTTAGCTTTTCGCAATTGCAGTTCCATGAGTTCATATGACATGTTTTATTTTATTTAAATTACTTCGTCTTTTTATTTGAAACCACAAAATATTTATACATTTTATATAACTATTTCATTAAGAGCCTAAACCTGTTGGTCGGTTCAACATAGGTGATATATATGTATGTGTTCATCAAACAGAACTGCGAGTAAGCAGAACATGAGTATATGTGTCAGTATTTTAGAGTGACTCACTTTCGATTTTGTTGTTTTGGATTGACGATGAATGCCTAAAAAATTATATTTGTGAAAAAACAGTATTTGGTCCTGTAATAAGAAAACAAAAAGATAAATGTAAATGCATTGTTTGAGGTAACCAAATTATCACGAAAATGATATCAAATCATGATAATAAACTACTCGTATATCCTACACATGACGCTTAAGGGAATAAAATTGCAAATGTGCATAATGTACACTTGACTGAGCGAATGCCGCTCCGTCTACTTCAGGGGCATAAGACTGTTTTTTAATTTTTTTTTCTATTGGATAACGCACGAAAACAAAAAAATACTAACCATACCTAGGCCTATACTTCAAGAGTTACAGTTCCTCAAAACTGGAATTTAGAATTTGGTCTATCATAGCCGACGTTTTTTAGCTGATCTGGTAAAAACGAGTGGCATTGGAAAACTTATCGGAAAATGAAGTAACGCAAATACATATGTATCGGCATCAGTCCGTTCCGAGTCACTGCCAAAGTTGCTATTATTTATTCCAGCCTTTTTGATAAGTCGCCATTTATTTCAAACAAGCAACGGTAAAACTGTATTCATTTAAGTCGTTTACTCATTAGCCATAAGTAAAGTTTAAGGGTTTTATATAGAACACGTTTTCCCCTAAATTCATATAAAATATTCAAAATTATTATCACTTCGTAATTTTAGGTTTAGGTAGAAAAGATATGCTCTTTAAATAAACTCTTTCAATTAAATATTAAATTATTGTGTACATCTAAGTCTTTAAACAATAAAATGTATAAATGTAAAACAAAAAAAATTTAAGTCGTTTTATATACAGCCAAGAATTTAACCTGAAAAATACGGAATGATCTGCTAATCAATTAAATCCCGAAGAAATTATGGCTCAAACTTGAACTTAACATATAAAATTTATTTATATTTTTACAATAACTTTTATTTATTTCGAATTAATATAAGAGAGAAATTTTGAAAGTTGCAGAGTACGAGTTTTCCATAAAAAAATTGCTGGTATTATTTTTCTTTCTCTATAAGAAATGTATGTAAAAATAAATTAATTTTTAATTTAATTTTTTTATAAGAAAAATTTAGTTTTCTATATTTATTTAGTTACAGAAAAGTTAAGTAAGAAATATACCTTTTTATAAAAAGTTATATTTTGTTATGATCCATATGTGTTTTTCTATAAGCAAAAGGAAATGTGATTTTTTATGAGAAAATAAAGTACATATGTGCGTGGAAAATTTTAGATTTTCTATGAAAAAAACTGAATTTTCTATGAAAAAATTCTTTTTTTCTATAAGAAAGAACTGATTTTGCTGCCGGAGAAGTGTATTTTTTTACCATAAAAATGTGCACTCTAAGAAAAGTCTGTCTTTCTGAAAAAATGTGTGGTTCCCTACGAGAAGCTGCACTTTTCCATGATAGAAGTACACTTATTCTAGTGTATAAAAGTAAACTTTGCGTGAGAAAAGTACACTTTGTATGAGAGAAGTACGCTTTTCTATGAGAAAACTATACTTTTCTATTAGGAAAGTACATTTATATAAGAAAAGTACACTTTTCTATAAGAAATGTACATTTTCTATTAGAAAAGTACACTTTTCAATTAGAAAAGTACACCTTTCTCTTAGAAAAGTACACTTTTCTATAAGAAAATTACTTTTCTATATGAAAAGTACACCTTTCTATAAGAAAAGTACACTTTTCCATAAGAAACGTACGCTTTTATATAAGAAAAGTAGACCTTTCTATAAGGAAAGTAGTTTATCTATGATAAAAGTATACTTTTCTATGAGAAAAGTACACCTTTCTATGAGAAGAGTACAATTCTCTACGCGAATAAGCAGAATCTTCTGAGAACGTTGTACATTTTTCTATAAGAAAAGTACACTTTTCTATAAGAAAAGTACACTTTTCTATAAGAAAAGTACACTTTTCTATAAGAAAAGTACACTTTTCTATAAGAAAGGTACACTTTTCTATAAGAAAAGTACACTTTTCTATAAGAAAAGTACACTTTTCTATAAGAAAAGCACACTTTTCTACAAGAAAAGTACACTTTCCTATAAGAAAATTAAAACTTCTATAAGAAAAGTGCACTTTTCTAGGACGAAATTGTACTACTATTTCATTTCCTGAAAGAAGAGCGCTTTTCTATTAAAAAAAAAATTCAACTTTATTAAGAGAAATAGTAAACTTTTCTATAAAAAATTTCTGTAGGTCATCCCTTCTACGAAAAATTATATATTTATCTTTACTTACTATGAAACAGGCACTATGAAAGAGTCTAATTTTTTATGAGAAGTCAATTATTGTTCAATTGCGTTGCGGAAGTTATTATAAATGGCTTCCTTGAATGAGTGAAAATGTAATTTTAGAAATGTCAGCTCTCTTCGTAACACATATTGAATTTGTTCATTATAGAAGAATTAAAATTTAACAATTAAATGTCATTGCTCTTTATATGAAATTTAGCTATCAGGATATTATGTATAGGTATAATATCGAATGTTTTATTAGTTCCTAATCAATTTGCAGTATTTTTAATTTATACACAATATTCAGAATGGAAATAATTTGGAAGGACTTTTAAAATAAGAAATAAATTTGAGTTCGGGTAACTATACTGAGCGATCTTTATATGTGATTTTTTTTGCGCTGAAAAATAACTACCACCATTTGACCTGGTTTCAGTCCAAATTAGAACCACTTCGAAGATGCTTTTTCTTTTCTTTTTCATACTTTCTTATTATACATTCAGGATGTTGCCTTTGTATAAACTACGTTTATATTTAATAAGTATACTAACTATGAATCATATGTATAATCTTGAATTATACACGTGAACTAATTGAGTTAATTGCCGAAAATATCTACATCCAAATATTAAGTTAAATTCTACTACCACGTATAATTTAGTGAGTTTGCCGAAACCGAAACAGAATGTCAAGAATATACTAAAAAAAAAACCAAGAGAACCGACGTGTCATTGTACATATAACTTGAGAACAATTTCGTCTTATTTTGTAACCCGCCATACATGAGCACGAGCTGTCCAAATAAATTATATATATTCATTCCGCAACTTACTACAAATTGTCTACTTACTTTTTTGGCCATGTCTTCAAACAGAAAAACACGAAAGTACATGAATTCATTGGTATTTCTGGTTCAGTTTATAGCTTGTTATACTTTATATTCTGCAAAGTTATACTTTATATTCTGTCCCTAAATAAATCACGTGTTGAGAATATCAAACTGAAACATTAATATTTTTCACTTTTTTCGTTTGAAATTGTGATTAAACTTGGCGAACAAACTTTAAAACTTTAAAAAGCGAACAAGACTATGTTCTCTCATAGTTTTCTCCAAATGTTGGGCATGTGTTGGTTTTATATCGTCAACATATTTTCTAGGACTAACTAATGCAATGCTGTAAATCGAGAGATGTATAATGGTCATTTGGACTTTGTACTTTCATACATTTTAATAGTAGAAATGCTCTTATTTTATGTTATCCTCTGAACCAGAAAATTTTACTTTTTCGGGGCAACATTTCTAAAGTGGGTCTCCCTGATAAAGTTATTCTTCTTCGGAAAATAAATCACTACAAATAATCTAACATCATGCTTCATTGCAATGTAGTCTGTTACTTCTTAAGGTCATATGTCAAAAGTTAAGTTCTGTTAACGACCAGATCAACTTGTAATCGAAGTTGAACTTTGTTATTCTTATACCCCCGTAGGCATTTCACCTGTGTCTAAGGTTGTGATATGATGATTTTGAGAAGAAAACTAAATAACGAAACACTCTATATTACATACATACGTACATATATTTCTATATTCATTCATCAACCAACAGCATCATCCATAATAAAAGAGAAGTGCTCTTTTCTTTCTAAAGTGCGGCCTTTGAAGTGGTTAAACTGACATTAATGTAAAAATAAAAATCTTTTATATGAAATGTTCAAAAGGAAAACATTTCACAGGCTCAGACAAACACACACACAGACACACACACACAAACGCATACAAGTGAGCAAAAGCATACATTGGTCGAATGAAAAGAAAATCATACACATATGCACAAATACTTATGCACAATACATTGCGAGTTTGTTTGTATGGGGTCGGTCGTACTTTGACTTTATGGCTCAGTTGTTGTTGACATTATAAAATGTTGGTGTTGTAACGAGATTTCTTATATGACAGTTGGATTGTTAATGTTGCTGCAGCCTTGCATTATTCTATGATTTGATTGGTGTAAGTAATTGGGTTCCTTTCATTGAATTCCTTTATATCCTATCAATTGAACGCACATTAAGAGTAATTTTATTTGCTATAAGGATTACACAGTCATGCAGAAAAATTATGTACATATCATGATGGCACTCGTTTGATTGTTTTTTTATGCTATTTTCATGATCTGCAGTAATGAGGAATTACGACGTGATTGCATTCAGTAACTGGAGTTTAAAAATATTACCTTTCCGGAGAGTAGTGGAGTTCACTGATTAGTTTTCAATTTTAATTTTTATTTTTAGAAAACACAAAAGAGTTACGATATCACACTTTTAGGCCAGTACGTAGCTTAAACAAAATATTCATTTCCCATACAAGTAATTTACGTTGTTCGGATCTCTTCATGAAAATATTATTTGGCAATGCTATTACGTGGTTGTTTTTGCTTTTAATTTCCTCGAAAATTGATGTTGTGATAGCTGTTACTAGTGGAAATTTTTGTTATTTTTGGTAACAAAATAGTTTCAAGCGTTTCAGATACAAAACTTAAAATTTACGCCCACAACTATAGGTAGAGATATATGTTCTATATATATGCATATAGATACGGTTTATGTTTGTATCTTTATATATGTATTTATATGAAAGCCATTCAAAAAAAATCACGTTTCACTACTTTTGACGATGCAATCCATGCATATTTACAGCTTCCAACGAAGCACTTTTAAACCACCTCCACAATAATAATGATCGATTAAATTCTCATTTATACTCCAAATGACGCCAAAATCTATTTCTTAGGGGATATAGTGTGCTCGGAAGACGTAATTTTTGATAACCAATGTAAAGAAGCTATATTTATAGTTTTTGGGGAAAACATCTGTTTATCCTCCTCTATATGATGACGGTTATACTAAGTTTGTCATTCCATTTGTAAAAATTACAAATATTCAATACTCGCCATAACAATCGATGTCGCTAATGTCCGTCCCCTCTACTGTGGACTGCAATCAATGGTGTATCAGGATGTATAAGTTTCGATCTTATGGAACATTTTTATGGAGAGCATCAAATCCATCGGAATCTGTGGGTAGATTTTGTGTAAGGGAAATATTTTTCAATGGAACCTGAAAAACCGAACCGAACCCGCAAAACAGTTGTCTTATTTATGTCTCTCACAAAACAAACTAAACATGCTATATGGCTAAGCCGGCAACATATCTTCGAAATGAGTGTACCAACGTTAAAAAAAAAACAAATAATAATAGAAAGTCGAATGTACGAAAATTGGAAATTGCCCTTAGTTTTTGAACACGCCTCGTATGTGTTATAAATTCAGAATTCATGTCCAATCAAAAAGTGGGTGCACCGGACTTCTTTTTGATAATCGATATTGCGGTCACTTCGATCGTCATCACCATTAAAGAGAGCTTTACTGTCAGTCACGGAATTACCTTCTGCTTTGTTAGGTTAGGCTTGTTAAAAAGAACGTAGCTCTAAACTTACTATGCAGAGATTTAGCCATATCTCATAAACTATTACAGATAAATATAAGAAATCTTTTCTATATTTACTATTGGCAAAGGAGAAATATACCCTAGCGAAGGCTTACAATAATACTGAAATATTAGCCGAGCAATATTACATTAGGAAATGATTGAACAAAAAGTAGTTTTATTGATTCATTCAATCCAAATTATATTTTAGCTATGGCTGTTTTCATCCTAATTTAATGACAGGGTTGTAAAGCACGCCGGGGCGGTTAGTTGTCTCTAAAATAAAAAGAAACAAATTCGAGGTGACACCCGCTCAAACAATAATAAATGGCCGTATGCGGCATTAAACCTGCGACTATGTGAATGTTAGTTACGTGTGCTAACCACAGCTCATCGGTGGCTCATTGTTTGAAAAAACTTATTAACAAACATTCATAAAAGAAACAATTTCGGAAACTGAGAAACAACAATTTTGTTAACCATTTCCATAGTTCTTAAATGGGGTAAAAAACCCGGAAATAGGGTGTTGTACTAAATTTTGATTATTGAATCCATTTGTGACTCTTTGCAAATTAGATTTTGCACATGTATTAGAAGCTTATTTTTCTCTTTTTTTTAATTCTACTTCCAAATTGAGTTTTGGTTCAAAAAACTAAAAAAACATCTGAAAGAAACTGGAGTAAAAAGTATAAAAACTAGGAAAATCCAATATAAGCAATATTCCGTTGCCTTTAAAAAAGATATAAATTATAATATATAAACTATACATATCACACATAGGTAAAAACATTTAATGACAATAAAATAATGTTGGCCATTTGTCAAAAACAATGATAGTTTTGTTATTTTTGGAAAATTTCAACTTTGGACTACTACCATTTTGCAAATTCTTACGACATTCTAATAAACATTCCTGAACATAAACCTTTTTATAACATTCTGTAGAGGATAAGCCGACTATCGAAATACGTTTCTCTAAATTTCTTGAAAATTGTGAATGGTAATAAGAAGGTTCTGGAAAAGAAGAAGGTAAACAAAGAAAAATTCCTCTATATTTATGGGTATTTGGCCAAATCTTCTTTTTCTTCTGCAAAGCTAGTTTGTCCTAAATTCCGTTGTATATAAAATATAATTGTATTACATTTTATTCCAACGTTTGGTCAAGAATTATTGACTTCACTTCACTGTTATTATTTTATTGGAAGCCCCACATGCTGTTGATTGCGAAACTCCCGAATAATATAACGTTTATAGCAAACTTGGAATGATCTGTTAAACAAAATGTATATTAATCGAAAAAGATTATGTATCATCAATAGTTTAATATTTGGAAACACATCAATCGAAAAATTGCAATTACAAATCAGTCATTATAAACAAAACAAAAAGAAGCTATCAAATTTTTTTGTAAAAACATTCCAATCTCATCAATATAAACATTTCCATCAATCATTGCTGCCATTAATATTTAACACACCCGATGAAAATGAATTTAAATTTTCACTCATAGTAAACTTTACCCCAATTTCCTTTGCCCCTCCACCCTACTCCCTACCATCAGCTTAATTTCCTTTTAGAATGCATATAGAAATAGAAAAAAAAATTATGGAAAATGAAGGGAAAACTAAAAATAATTTTTAAAATTTTCACAGTCGACGAAGCACATGATAATCACCGGTTAATGATGTTCATCAACCGCCGTCAAACAAATACACACACACACACAAATTGAAATAAACCCACACACATATGCACGAGGGAATTTTCGCTTTAAAGATGATGGCTTGAAAAATATACACACACATGGATAGTCATTGTGTTGTCCGTGCTGTAGATTGTTGCGCCTCTAATCTAACTCCCATATAGAGAGAGGCGAACACTAACGCATTGCTGTTTGTCGTGGATACGAACCAAATTGTTGGTAGATTACAAAGTTTATAGGAATAGATGATGATGAGGATGATGATGATGAGTGAGTATTTTTGGATGATTTTCAAAGGTGTAGCGAAAATGGTTATGATTAAAAATATGTACTCGTATAAATCAATGGGAAAATGTTTCATATGTTCGTGGCCTTCATCAAAAAGGATACTCATTGAACTAAACCATTTTGTAGGGTTGAGCACTACAACCAAGGCTAGTGGCAAAAGTGTTTGCTGGAACTATTTCGTAATGAAGCGAGGAAAGGTATTTTAGGTAATGAAATCGAAATGCTGAAAGGGCAGTAGTTTAAATACATTCTAACAACTTTCTTGTGCCAATGACTACACTTCGCAAGGCTGAATTACTATCGTAGTGTTTAGCAGTTTAGAGAAAAGGGGAAAATTAGTCTATTTAATGTTATTAAGAGTAGTGTTATTGAATTTGCTTGCAAGTAACAAACATTTGAATGGAAGCAGCAATAAATATTTGATGAATTTTTTAACCAAAAAAATATATGCTGGCTATAATTTAAGCACACCAAAACATTGACTATCATTCAATTTATTCTATATTTTTCGCAAAAAACTCATTTTTTTGTCAATTATTTTCGATTATCATTTTATGGTTTAAAAATATAAATTATTATTGATTTTTATTACATTGCAACACTTTTGTAGCGAACATGATTATAACTATGCCTATACTGAATGATTTTTTGCGGTCGCAATAACTTTGCATAGAAAATACTACATTTATAACGAATAAGCTTAAAACGAACTTTGTTTATAGCAAACAATTTTTCAGTCACGCCATGTAAATGCAACTCTCTACTTTTAAAACGAATAACCTACAAAAGTAGGGACAATATATTTCACACAAGTTCTGAAATATATGATATTTCACACAAGTTTCAATGAACTGATTACATGGAACAGCTACCACACAATTTATTCTAGAATTAATGTTGCTAGAACATATTCAAAAAAATGTTGCTGGCATCTTTTATACGGACTCCATCCGTCAGACAACAACCAAAATATAAAACAGGGAGGAAAAGGAAAAGGCTTCTTTGACTTCGTTCAGACGGTGTACAACATAAATTTTGGGATGTTTGATGATGGAAAAAGGCAAGTTGCTTTCAAAGGATATGGTGAACTTGGACCGAAACTGGGTGGTAGCTCTGTAATCAAAAATTACAGCTGCCATTTTGACGAAGTTTCATATTCACTAAGATACCGGCTAACATTACGTATCAGGTCAATATGAATGACATCACGAATTGACCGACCGTGGCGCGATATTAAGCACACGCGACTATCGTTCGCACGATCGCGGGTTCAATCCCGAATACAGCCACCTATCCTTATTTGAGCGACGGTCATCTCGCTATTTCTGACGAACACTTCGAGTAATCGTCAAGCATGATAAAAATAGAATGCGCATAAGCTCACTGAATGTGAGAAGCTCTCTCACACCTCATTCACGGAATGCAAAGAAACACAATTTTTTTTACTTCTATTATATATTTGCCAGGAATGAATCTGATATTTAGTGGTTGGGTTTTCCGTATGCTAATTATATTGATTGCTTTCCTGTTCGAATATTTAGTAGAGGAGAATAAAAGTTTTAAAATACGTTAGCAATATGTTTTGGTCCATTTGAAAACTGTACAGAGAATAAAACTTAGTTCATAATGAACTAAAATGTGCGAAAAATTGTGTGGGTGATGAAGGCAAATAAAATTTCTATTTTTACCACAGTATTTTTACCTCTAGGAAGTATTCACGATATCCAGGCAATAACTGTGCAAAGCTTCAACACGATCTTATCACAGCTATAGAAGCCTACACTTAACATACATCCGTACCAATATTGTGTATTTGAACATTTCCTATAGCCTCTTGCACATTTCAGCCGACAATAAGTACAGTTTTCCTAATCAACCATTTGTGTAGTGTTAGCTATAGTTTTTGGCAGGGATCTTCAATTCAGTTTTGAAAGTTTTGAAGTTTTGTACTAAATATACATTAGCCAATTGATTCTGGTTCATATTCAAAACAGAAATGAAATGAAAAACCTATACTAATTATGTTTGTCTATCAAACCATAATGAAACGTGTATTTTGATTCAAGAATCAGAAATAGAAATGTAGTTTTATACAGCTTCGTTTTTTAACCTGAATCAGAACTAAACTCTAACGTAGTTTCGTTTCTTAGCAGGAATAAGGACTTAATGCTAGGCCGCGAGAGGTTAAAATAGTTCAAATCATTTATTTTAGAAATTTTACAGCTGCTCCAAGAATGTTGTCCTTTTTTTGAATGGAAAAATTCCAAATGAAATACAGACAAAATGTTTCATAAAAAAAGTCACACTAAAATTGTTTCTAATTTCGTTTCGGTTGAATGAATCAAACTCAAAATGGTTTGTAATTTAATTGTTGATGTATGAGAAACAGAAACAACATTCAATAAAATTTTGATTCGGTTTTTGAAATCACAATCAAAGTTGTATGTATTTTTGATTTGGATACCAGAAATTGAGACAAATCAAAGATTTATCGTCGACGAGGATCAGAAGGTTGAAAACAAATAAACTTTAAATTAAACAGCAGACCTCGAGCCTGATTGATTAAACTAATGACACTATTTTTGGATTTGATTTAGTTGCGGTCGGACAGTCTATAATTTCTGGAATGACACGACTACTGCATTAGCGATATAAATCACATTTGTAGTCCAGACCACACACAACAGCTGCGTAGCCTTTCCAGAGACCATGCCAACCATTCAAGGAACAACCTTCAAAGGACATCATCATTATCGGATAAACAACACATGCGTACTTTATGTGTTTTTCGTGTATGTTCCTACATTCTTAACACGACTCTAATGAAACTTCAGTAAATGTTTTCTTGAGTCTCCAGAATAGTTGAACATTTAATGATCAGAAGTGTATATAAAAATACGTGGTTAAATGTGGTCAAACAAATTCAGAAATTGATTCTGACTCTTTCGGGTCAATTCCTTACAGAAAACAATGACACATAGACTGTTTACTCTGTACTACATATTATTCATATTATTCGATATAATAAAAATCACAAATAATTTTTTAAATCAAATTTATACATTGTTGAATAGCCATGCATCAACGAAATGTATATTCAGCTTGGGGTATAAGAAAAACAGATGTACTTTAATAAATTTTGACTTTGAACATTACTCAAAATTTATTGTCGTCCTGTGTTTCATAAACTTGTATGTGACTCCTATTATGCTGCTTAGTATGAAAATTACTAAAGCTAATACGAGCTGACATCGTAAACTGTGTAAAAATCAATTTTTTGTGATTTCCCTCAAAACTTAAACAAGTTAGAATTTAAAATAAAGAAATTTGCAAAGTCTTTTGTGAAAAAACGATGTTTTGTGAGAGAGACTTCACCATGATACTAATCAACTTGAGTAGTTATTTTGGATTTCACGTGACTGAAGATCTTCGTTATGTTTTCTCTCTATTTTAAATTCATAGTCCACCTTCCACCCATCAGAAGTAAAGAGTGTCCCAACAAGAACGCAAGATTTAAATTTGGCGCCATTCGAAGTGTCATTGTGTGACATTTGAACAATTGTTATTGTTTGCTAGTAGACGGTACGAGGTTAGTAAAAATGGAGCGCTACACGAGTGAACAACGCATTCTCATTGTGAAATTGTTTTATTAAAATGGTGAAAGTTTTGCGGCTACAGTTCGCAAATTGCGATCAATTTGGGGTCACAATAATGCTCCAAACTGTAACTGTAACTGTAAAGAGATTAATGGATAAATTTGCCAAAACTGGATCTGTTAGTGATGTAAAGACAACAATGCGCCTTCGATCAGATCGATCGATCGAAAATGTCGCATCTGTACGTGATGATGTCGCTCAAATTCCATCCACCTCAATTCGACAAAGACAAATTGATGTCTCCAAATCCACTATGCAGTGAATTTTAACGAAATATTTGCATCTTCATGCACACAAATTTCAATTGACTCAAGAACTGAAGCCAGCTGATCATGGACAGCGAAGGGGTTCGTTAATTGGGTATTGGAGAGATAACATGAAAATTCTGATTTTGCCGATAAAATCATCTTCAGTGACGAGGCCCATTTCCATCTTGATGGCTTCGTCAATAGGCAGAATTGTCGCATTTGGGGTGAGGAAAATCCTCGAGTGATTCACGAGAAGCAAATGCATCCTCAACGTGTCACTGTGTGGTGTGGATTTTGGGCTGGAGGAATCACTGGACCTTTTTTTCATGAAAATGAGGCATGTCAAGCGCAAACAGTCAATGGTGTTCGGTATCGTGAAATGATAACCAGTTTTTTCGTGCCTAGAATTGAAGAAATGAATGTGGACCACATGTGGTTTCAACTAGACGGCGCCACATGTCATACAGCCAGAGAAACAATTCAATTGCTGTATCAGTCATTTAAATCTTGGGTCCTGTTTGGGCCACCCTTTATTTACCAATTTTTGTATTTGTAATAAGCAATAAGGACAACTTCATACAACAAACTTTGAGTACATTCATAGCCAATTTTTTAAGTATCCTTATTTTTTTAACTATGATAGGAATATTAAAAACCAACTATTAATATAATAAGAAATCAGTGTCAACCAATATAAACAGTTGATATTGCTGGAGGAGTACTTACCGAACAGCAAACGTTTTTATTCATATCTGAAATAGAAAAATACGTATGTTAGTTTTATTGAAAGCAGTGAAGTAAAGCATGATATTAATAATAATTTTTTTACAATAGAACAAGCAATCATATTTCGTACTCTTCAGCGATGTGTAATTAAATCTAAAACTGTTGAACAAAAATCTATGGTATCATAGACTATAGACTGTAGTACCACATAGTGATTCTAAATACAATCCTACTAACTGAATCACATCACAATATGAATTCAAAGTTACGTAACTTGTAATAAACTTCTTTAGAACATCCAAACTTCTTTAGAAAATATTAAAATTATAAATCTGCTATTGTATCTTCTGACTGGAAGAAACAGCCGACAGTTGTGGTAGTTTGACCCCAAAATTGTCAACTTTTCATTCCAATTTCATCTGGCTACCCCAGAGGGGCGCTGGCAACTACATTGTTGTATGTCCTGCGCAATAAGCACATGTTTTGTAAGCCCTTCAAGCTGAGATTCATGTAAAATTCTTATAGACTGGGTTCCAAAAATAGGACTCGTTTTCACGTATATCGAATGACAGAAATATTTTTCCTTTCGAAATTGATAGTACGACTGGGGCGGACGATTGCAAACCTACCCGACCTAATAAAGAAGACACAAAAAAGTTGAGAAATATTTTCTTCATTTTTCAACATAATCTCCTTTTAACTCGATGCACTTTTTCCAGCGATATTCAATAACCCTGTTTATAGTGACAACTGTTAAACTTCTCAAATAGCCATCAACCACAAACGCCACCTCCGAGCCCACTGAGCCATTTTGTCAAGTTTCAGCTAAATCTGGCGAATAAGATGCGTGATGAAGCAATTCGGACTTTAATTTATTAATTTTCGCCATCGTAATAGTGGATTTGTGAACTGGAGCATTGTCTTGATAAAACAACACTTTCTTTTTCGCCACACGCGTCATAATATTCGCGGTCGATGGGTTATCCTTTCTGTAGATAATCAGTAAAAATAATCCTATGCGCAACCCAAGAAACAGACACCATGACCTTGGCTGCAGATGGAATCGTCTTTGCCTTCTTTGGACACGATTCTTCCATTCTAGTCCACTGCTTTGGCTGATCCTTTGTCTCAGGTGTGAAGTGGTGGACCCATGTCTCATCCATGGTTATAAATCGACGCAAAAATTCGGCTTTATTGCGGTGAAACATCGCCAAGTGCTCTACTGAAACACCTTCACGACGTTGTTTTTGCTCTACTGAAAGCAAGCGCGGCATCCATCTTGCGCGCAGCTTTCTCATCTTCAAATCTTCGGTCTTCAGCTAGTCCAAGCACCTTCAGCCGAGATCATTCAATACCATTTTTTCTTAACCGTGTCTGGTGTGGATACCTCAATTGGTCGACCACTACGGTATTCGTCTTGGCAGTCCGTACGGCCTCGTTTAAACTCGTTTATACGAAGGACCAGACTCTTCCGGAGTAGAATTAATATGTTTTGGACTGACCTCTTTGAAATGGAAATATAAAATTACATAACGGTGACCAACTTTTTCCTTGTTTTCAAATTCACTGATATCGTTTACTTTGGCTCAAATAGAAATACTAACCGACGTGGCGTGGAAGGTTGCCACTTTTCTTTTTTACTTTTTTTTACAAACATATGTCTTATAAGGTTGTCACTTTTCACTTTTTTCGAACTACTGACACCATCTATACGTCATGTTGGCTAGTTTTGGGACTGCGCTCGTATGACAGAAGTCAATACCAAATTTCTAATCATAAATTTCATTAGTGTTTGAACTGAGCTTGGTTCCGTACGATGCAAAGAAAAATTGACTTCGACGATTTTCTTACAATGTGTGAATTCGTTGAGCAAAGAAGTTGCATTAAATTTTTTTACGAAATTAAATTTCTGTTGCAAAAACATATTGTAGAACAGAAAATGCCTGGTGAACAGATTTTGGTGGAAGGAAATGCGTACAAGTGGTATAAACAGCTCAAGAAAGGCTTGCCATGATGAGAAAATTAGTAGCGCTCCAGATGACCATCAGACTCTACCGATGAAAGTCATGTCAATCAAATGCGGTATTTGAAAACCAATAACAATTAACATTTAGAGAACTATAAAGCAGATCGGTCAGCTCCATTACTATCAAAAAAGTCTCGATTACTAGCAAAACCACTCAGCTTTTTTGAAGAAAACCCGCTGCGTTAAAATCTTTGAGGGGATGATTTCCGACTTCCAGCATTATACAAAACATGATGAGGAGGTGAGACTTAGATCTATGCCTGCGAAGCGAAGCCAGTGACCAAAAAGGCACTCCAAATTAGAACTATGATGGCAGTTTTTTCGACTATCATGGCACAAGGGCAGAAAGTGTCAACGAGGAATAGTACAGGGTTATCCATTTTTCGATTTCAAAAGTAAAATTAAATAGAACACACATAAAGCTATGATTTCCATGAAAATATTATTTCATTATAATGCTTGAACCTCGCCATTATGTACGAAATACAATGGATCATTTTGAGGTAGTTTTCGACCACTTTTCCCCAGATTTCAAGTTTTATATCGGCGATAACTGGACATATGTTGGCTTTCAAATGCTCCAACGTTTGGGGATTATACCCGTAAACAATATCTTCGATGTAGCCCCACAACAAAATCTAACGACTTCAAATCGCATGATCTTGCTGGCCAATTGACGTCGCCAAGACGTGAAATAACGCTTTCTGGAAACTTCTCATGCAATAAAGCCAAAATCGATCGTATTGAATAATGTAATTATAGTCAATTTTAACTATTTTTACGTGCGTTCTTCGTTAAACGACTCATATTCGTAAATGACAAACCTTTCACTAAATAAATAATATTTCAGATCACAGGTATTTAATAGCTGACTGCCTTGCCTCACCGGCGGTTTTGAAACCACTGAATGGACAATCCTGTATTTGGGTATTATACACTGTTTGTATAAAGATATTTACAAAATGAGTTCAGATGTAAATTCTGCCCCTCACACTGCACACTATTTGACAGTTTCGCCAATACTTCAACTAATGTTCCCCCACAACCGCCATATTTAAATCATTTAGCACCTGAGACTACTGATTATTTGCTAAATTCAAAAGACCCCCCGAAGGACTTAGTTTTGAGTCGACTGATGAGGCTCAACTTGAACCACAGCAAACTCTGAAGGATATACTGGAATCAGATTATTTGTCGCGCTTCAAAGGTTGAAGAAAAAATATGGACACAAAGTTATGGAGGGGATGAAATAGGCTTGGACGAATAAATAAACATTATTCGATAAGAAAAAAACGGTTTTTTGTTTTGAACATAGTAGTAGATATGGTTTAGTTATTACGAAATCACTATAACTTAGTAGAATGTGGGCCACTTGAAAAAATACAAATATTATAAATACAATTTTACATAAGAAAGCAAATTCGCATAGATGTGAAACAAAAACCTCATTAAATATTACGTGTATTGTCCTGGTCCAAATAGGATAACAATTCCACTTGCGATTTAAATGTCTGAGAATACTAATTGTCTAATTAGCAACACAAGAATTGCATTAATATTAATGAGACATCGCTTCAATTCACCAATAAATTAGCAAACGAAAAGGAAGACAAACTTTAAATACTCGTATCTCAAATACTTGACACACTGATTACAGAACTTGCCGAAAAGAAATGCAAATTGAATGAAATCGTTTACAGCAGTAACCACTATTTTCCCTCTAAGTCATAAATTATGTATTCTGTGCAATACTCATAATGGAGACACCCTTACACATATAAATATTACAAATACATGTATACAAAATATCTACAAGCATGTAATATCACCATATACATGTGTATATATTATTCTGCTATTTTCTTACATCTGTAACTTTTGCATGGCAACATTTAAGAACGCTTCATAAAATAAATTCACAAAGTGTGAGGAAATACGTGGCAAACTTTGTCTTCTCATTGCAAAACGACAATAACAACAAATACAAAATGTTTTCCACTTCTGCTCTGAAAACTTTTGAGAGCAACAACATCATCACCAGATTTTCTAGTGCGCTACTCCACAAAGCCTCTGTACGGTTCTGGCGGAGTAGGATGGAAGGATGGTGTCGCCTCACAAGTACTGACACAGCTCAGCGTGAAGTATCACTTGAGTTCATTGTATTGCCTACACTCACAATTTCCGTATCCGTGTTAGTTTTGCCGTTTCACTTCTAATTCACACCGTAACCCCCACTTCGACAACTCCACTACATTTCGTGGACAAAGACATATGGAAATAATAAGAAAAAGTTTGCTTTTCAACGGAGATTTTCCCTTTTAATGATTGTTCTGCGACACGACAGGCAGAGGGGAATATTAGATACAGCACACTTGCAATGCCTGGAATGTGCAGTTCTGTGTCAGGCGATAGAATGTAGAAAAATGTCCCAAAACACAGCAAATGTTACTGCTGAGAATTTGTGCTCTTCTACACGTTAAAGATTAAATCTTTAAAGATCAGACAAGTTTGCCCCTCACAAAATTTAAAACAATTAAAAACTGCATAGATGCTGTTGCTGAACATAATCAGGATAATAAAATATCAAAATATTAAAGTACCAAAATATCAAAATGTCAAAACATCAAAATATCAAAATATCAAAATGTCAAAACATCAAAATATAAAAAAATCAAAGCATCATAATATCAAAACATCTAAGTATCAAAATATCAAGATCGAGATACAAAAGATATCAAGATGTAAAAATATCAAGATATTAAGACATCAACATATTTAGACACCAATATTTAAATACCAAATTATCGAAATATAAAAACATCGAAATATCGAAACGTCAAAACATCAAAATATCAAAACATCAAAATATCAAGATATCACAATATCAATTTATCAAAATATGAAAATATTAAAATATCAAAATACCAAAATATCAAAATATCAAATTATCAAAATATCAAAATATCAAGATATCAAAATGTCAAAATATCAAAATATCAAAGTATCAAATTGTCAAATTATCAAATTATCAATATATCAAAATATCAAAATATCAAATTATCAAATTATCAAAGTATTAAAATATCATAATATCGAAATATCAAAATATCAAAACATCAAAATATCAAGATATCAAAATATCAAAGTATTAAAATATCAAAAAGTAACAAAATATCAAATTATCAAAATATCAAGATATCAAAACATCAAAATATAAAAACATCAAAATATCAAGATATCAAAATATCAAAGTATTAAAATATCAAAAAGTAACAAAATATCAAATTATCAAAGCATCAAAATATCAAGATATCAAAATATCAATTTATCAAAATATCAAAATATTAAAACATCTAAAAATCAAGATATAAAAATATCAAAGTATTAAAATATCAAATCATCAAATTATCAAAATATCAAAGTATCAAAATATCAAATTATCAAAATATCAAAGTATCAAATTATTAAAATATCAAGATATAAAAATATCAAATTATCAAAGTATCAAAATATCATAATTTCGAAATATCAAAATATCAAGATATCAAAGTATCAAAATATCAAAAAGTATCAAAATATCAAATTATCAAAATATCAAATTATCAAAATATTAAGATATCAAAACATCAAAATATAAAAACATCAAAATATCAAGACACCAAAACATCAAAATATCAAAGCATCATAATATCAAAATATCAAGATATCAAGATATCGAAATATCAAGATATCGAAATATCAAGATATCGA
>JAHXMU010026584.1:110387-173793 GCA_019455685.1 Philornis downsi
AAAAATCTTTAGATCATCTGCATACATAAGATATTTCGAATTTTTAAAACACATACCAATATCATTAACAAAAATATTGAACAATAAAGGCCCAAGAATACTACCTTGTGGAACACCAGAGGTAGGAAAATAAGCACTAGAATAATAACCATCAATACAAACAGTACATACCCGATTACCCAAATACGATTTCAACCAATTTAAGACATTGGAGTGGAAACCGAATTTATGAAGCTTAAATAAGAGAATATCATGGCGAACTCTGTCAAAAGCTTTAGAAAAGTCCGTGTATATCGTGTCAACTTGAACACCACTTTCAAATTCATTTAAACAGAAATTACTAAAAATAGCTAAGTTAGTAGTTGTGGAACGACCAGAAAAAAATCCGTGCTGATTAGGGTTAATATGCCTCTTTATTAAAAAATATAATTTTTCATGCATAATATGCTCAAAAACTTTAGCAATGTTAGGTAACTTAGAAATAGGCCTGTAATTAGTAACTAAGGTTCTATCTCCTGACTTAAAAACTGGAAAGACTGTTGCAGTTTTCCATTTATGAATAAAATATCCAGAATCAAGTGATTTTTGAAACAAAATTTTTAAAGGAACTAAAAAAGCTGTTGAGCATTTTTTAAGAAGAAAAGAAGAGATTCCATGCAGATCAGATTTAAAAGAATTTTTGAGCTTAAGAATGGCAGACAGAATGTCCTCATCAGAAATGTCAATAGACCCAATATCAACACAAGGCACAATATTGTCGAAGTTACTAAAATTATTTACAGTATTATCTTTTGTAAAACTTGATTCATTTTTGGACAAATCTTTTACCATCGAGCCATTTTTTCAAGTTTGGAAATAAAAAATAGTCCGAGGGAACTAAATCTGGCAAATAAGATGCATAATCAAGCAATTCAAACTTTAATTCATTAATTATGGCCATCGCAATAGTGGATGTGTGAACAGGAGCATTGTCCTGATGATGATGGATTTTTTTTCCATAATTTCATCACTTAAACGCTGCAATAAATTAGCATAATATTCGCCGTTGATAGTTTTTCATTTTTCTGGAGATAACTATTAAAAATAATCCTATGAGCATTTCAAAAAAATCAACGCCATGACATTGCCTGCAAATGAAATCGTCTTCGCCTTCTTAAGACACGATTGTCCCATTCCAGTCCACTGCTTTGACTGATCCTTTGTCTCAGCTGCGAAGTTGTGGACCGATATCCCATTCATGGTTATAAATCTACGCAAAAATTTAGCTTTATTGGAGTGAAGCATCGCCAAATATTTAACTGAAATATCTCCACGACGCTGTACTGAGCTAGATTCTACTCTATGGAAGTCTGCTCCTTTGTTTACAAGTATAAAATATTGGATATCAGAATTTCAGCGAGGTCGTACGGCTTCCAAGACTCTCCCAGCGTAAAACCTTGCTCGGCTTTAATATTGGTCTTGGCAGCCGTACGACCTCGTTGAAACTCTGCTACTCGTAAACGAAGGAGCAGACTCTCCCAGGGTCTTGGCAGCTGTACTACCTCGTTGAAACTCTGCTACTCGTAAACGAAGGAGCAGACTCTCCCAGGGTATAATCTAGCTTGGCTTTAATATTGATTGAACTAAGACCTTTCAAATAGAAATATTAAATTACATAACGGAGACCAATTTTTCCACGTTCAAAAATTCATTGAGATCGTTTACTTTTGATGGCCCCAATAAAAATATTAAACACTTAAAACATATGTGTTATAAGGTTGCCGCTTTTCAGCAAAATAATTTATTTCAAACTACTGGCATCATCTATACGTCAAGCCGGCTAATTTTGGAACCATCTTCGTACCAAAAGAAAAGCGCCAATGCGGTCCAATTCCCTTCTGTGCAACTATTTGTACTAAGCAAATTTGACAATTTCCCTCCTGTCTGGGAGCTTTTTAATTCCTCTCCACAAAACTCGTCTGGTTTTTCTGAGAAAAAAGGTTTTAGTTCGATTTTTCACTTCCTCGTTGTTATGGAAATTCAAATCCTTCAAACTTCGAAATAGGTGATAGTCGGACAGGGCGAGATCTGGGGAGTACGGTGGGTGAGATAAAACTTCACCCCCAAGCTCTGACAGTTTCTGACGTGTCCGCAAGTCAGTGTGAGGCCTCGATGAGGCAGTGTAAAGTGTCCACACATTGAGGTTGCCTACAAATCCGAGCTCTTTTATGACCCCATGAAAGGTTTAGACTGATTTTTTTATTATTTCAACTATTTCCTAACTGTTGCACGGGGATTAACAATAATCAAATCTCCCACCTCCTCAGAAACAATTTCTTTTGGTCGTCCTGCTCTGGGAGCGTCCGTTATGGAGAATTCGCCAGCAGACAATCTTTTAAACCATTTCAGGCAAATTATTTCGTTAGGTCCGTTTTCTTCATAAACAGTCTTTATTGTTCGACTGGCTTCAGTAGCCCTTTTTCCTTTTCGGAAATAATACAGCATAATATGCCTAAAATATTCTTTTTCGCTCATTTTGTCCACCTTTTAAAACTTTTTTTAAAACGATATAACCACTCATGACTAGAACGAGAACAGCAGTAAACAATAGTAAACAATATAGGGAAGGGGTGAGAGGAAGTTATGATAGTATTTCAAGGAACTCTACGTCATGAGAAGTGACGCATGGTGAACTAACGAATTAACCGAACGAACTTTTCGAACAACCCTATATAAGGAATGCCTATTCATACTCTCAGTTAAAGGTGTGAAAATGGTCATGGAATGGAAAATTTTATTGGACAAGTTTTCTAGTTTCACAAATACCCGTATACAGAATTTTTTCTTGCTTTATGTTACGTTTGGTGAAGCTTCGCAGAGCGCAGTAACAATCTAAAGGCTGCAAAATTCAGGAATGTTTTAATTTAACTATCAACTAATTTCATAGAAGAAGTCTAAACAATAGTCTTCAGCTCATAATGTGACAGCTGAAATTTATATTTCCTAATATTAGACTCAAATCGACAACATTATTTTATGCAATAATAATTATTTTATGCAATGTTTCAAACATCAAAATTTTCGTTATTATCTTAGTCGATTTCTAGTCCAATGTTAGCGTCAGTAGCTTTTAAATGTCTTTCCTTATAAAATCCTCGAGATTATAAAAACGCTAAGCAGTTTTTCTAAAGCAATTGCATAAAACATATGTATATGCATCGCCTGCTCTTTGATTATTGAAGTGTTTTTATAATTTGTTACAAAAAAAAAAAAATTTTTTGAAAAATTCGAATATGAAAAGCTATTTAGTGGCAATTCTCCTCTCTTAAAGTCTGCAGAATTTAACTCCCTAACACATATTCTAATGCACAATCTTTACGTTTACATCGTTCAAGTATTTTGATTTTTTTTTTTTTTGTTTCGAATGCAATTAAAATGTTGTAAATAATTAATAGTTAACATGTTAAATATTTCTTATTTTGTACGCATCTTTTTATAATCTCTTTCTCTTAAAATTATATTTTTCCTCTAAGTTTATTACGAGATGTCAATAGCAAAAAAAAAAAAACAAATGATATTCAATAAATATGTATGTAGATTATTCGATCGTATATATACAAGAATCAAAAATATATACCGAAAATGCATAAAATACTACAAAAAAAAAACAAAAAAAATGGAGAAAAACACAACTATAAATTATACATATATATACATATATATTATTCATGAATTTAAGTTATTTACCAATAAAATGGGATGAATATCAAAACTATAAATAAAAATGAAAAAGTGTTTTATTCGATCTTGTGAGGATGATTTTTGTTGTAACAGGCAAATCAATTGCCCAAATCCAATGCAGAAATTTAAGAAAAAAAAACCTAAATTTTAACTTACTAACTTCTAAAAAATAATAAAGATTTTTGACAAATCGACTAGCTTATAAGAGGTGTGTTCAAAAAAAAAAAAAAGATGAATTTTCAAATTTCGCTCGCTACGTACATTCGACTTTCGATTATAAATTTTTTTTATGCTGGTACACTCGTTCCGAAGATATATTGACGGTTTTATCCATATCAGTTGCGGTCAAAATAATAGTAGTGGCTTTATAAAAAATGTTGTTTTGTTTCGTAGCCTCGCTGTATTTACATTTCTTGCCTAGTTTTTTTTTCATTCCATAGCTTAATGTAAACAACAAAAAAAACTAACCGTTATGTTTGCATTCCATTGTTCTTGTTGTTTTTACAATGACTAATTCATTGTATTTGACAGTCAAAATTATAGTAGAGCTGACAGAAGTCAACGAACTTGGCAAGTAAACACATTCTTTTTTTGCAAGCTTTGTACGTTGCGTTTAAAAATAAATAATTTTTTTAGAAGAAGTATAATTCTGATCCATAAGGTGTTAAGATTTGTTTTTAAATGGGGCGTGGCGTGCATTGTGCACTAGAAATACGATTGCTGATAAGGAAGTAGATTTCGGAGGGAAAATCTTATAAAGAAGTGGAAAATACTATAGGTTGCTCACCGACAATGGTACGCAATGCAATAAAGTACACTCCCGTTAGTGAGACACGTGACCGTCCGCCAGTATTATCAAAAAAAAAAAAAGTGTTTCGCGTACAGTAAGGTACACAAAACAAAACCCCTTTGCTGCCGCTACGGAAATACAAGACAAACTTTGTATGGAAGCGAGCGTGGAAACTATCCGCAGACGTCTTAGAGATGCAAGTTTGATAGCGCGAAGTCCAAGAAAAGTGCCACTGTTGACGAAAAAACATGTTATAAAGCAACTAAAATTTGCTAAGGAGCATTTAAATTGGACCCCTGAAAAATGAAGGAATATTTTGTGGAGTGACGAGTCTAAATATAAATATAAATATAATCCTAAATTTATGCTGAAAACGGTTAAACATGGAGGATCTAGTGTTATGATATGGGCATGCTTTTCATACATAGGAGTTGGACCCATATACTGGATCAAAGACATCATGGATCGCCATCTATACGTAAAAATATTACAGGAAGTGATGCTGCCATATACTGCGGATGAAATGCCTTTGATATGGACCTTTCAGCAGGACAATGATCCTAAGCACACAAGCCGTCCAGCAAAACAGTAGTTTGCAGAAAATAATATACGCATACTGGAATGGCCAGCCCAGTCCCCAGATCTCAATCCCATTGAGAATTTGTGGTGTGACGTAAAGGCTGTGATCGCGCAAAGAAACCCCACAAACAACAGCACATTGTGGGAGGTTGTGAAGGATGCGTGGATGTCCATTCCCGCAGAATGGTGCCAATATTTAGTAAACTCTATGCCACGACGCTGTGAGACGGTAATTGCCAACAAAGGGTTTGACACAAAATACTAATTAAGATGCTTACCCTTCGTAATATACATTTAGCCCACGCATCAATTTGTTTTAATTTGTACTAACCATTAAATGCATATCACTACTATTATTTTGACCGGCTATATTTGAAAGAATTTGAATACTTTTAAAAATTTGTAACTATCTTGAATTCTTTTTTTTTTTTTGTTTATTTCCTAGAATTTATAAAAGGAACTATGTTAAAAAAATTAAACTTAAAAATTTACAAAATTATTTTGAAACCTATTTACTTCTTTAAAACTTGCGCAATACCCACTACTATTATTTTGACTGCAGCTGCAGCATGTTTAGTTTGTTTTGTGAGAGGCATAAATAAGACAAGTGTTTTGCGTGTTCGGCGATTTATGCTATCGAAAATATGGATCAAAGAAGTTGCATCAAATTTTGTGTAAACAATGCAATTAAGTGCTCAAAGACACTTGAAATGTTGACAGTGGCTCAGAGTACTTAGTCAAAAAAAAATGTTTACGAGTGATACAAGCTTTTCACAGAAGGTCGAGAAGATGTGAATGAAGACGCTCACTCTGGATGCTCCAGCTCATCAACAACCGATGAAAATGTTGAGAAAGTGAAGAAAATTGTTATGGAGAATCGTCGAATCACAATTACAGAAGTTGCTGAGGATGTCGGCATATCGGTTGGCTCATGTCAGGCAATCTTTTCGCAAATTTTGGGCATGAAGCGTGTGGCACAAGGTCGTACGGTAAATAATGAGTATTACCTTGAAGTCATGAAGCAATACGAAAAACGGCCGGAATTGTGGGAAAAAAACTCATGGCTTTTGCATCATGAAAATGCACCTGCTAACTCATCTTTGCTTGTGAGAGATTATTTGGCCAAAAACAACACCGTCATCATGACTCAGTCACCGTATTCACCAGATTTGATCCCCTGCGACTTTTTCCTGTTCGCAAGATTGAAGAGAGCCATTAAAGAACGGCGTTTTGCGACGATTAAGGAGCTAAAAACCGAATCGCTGAGAGAGCTCAAGGACATAGCAAAAAGTGCATATCAGAACTGCTTCGATGATTGGAAAAAACGCTAGCACACGTGTATTACATCTGAGGGGGGCCACTTTGAAGGAGATAAAATAGAAGTTAATGAAAAAATAAGTATTTTTTGAGAAAAATTAAAATTCATCTTATTTTTGAACACACCTCGTATATGAGGTAGCCTAAGGGGAGTGACAGTGCAGACCAATTTTACAAATTTTAAAAATTTTACAAATTTCAAAAATTTTACAAATTTTAAAAATTTTAAAAATTTTACAAATTTTAAAAATTTTACAAATTTTAAAAATTTTACAAAATTATATTGAATAAATGATATGAATTTAGGAATGTATATGGGTTAAACTAGGTAATTTCAATGGAACATTTTTCGCACATTTTACCACATATTGTATTTTAATGCTACCGTCTAACTTCCAATTAAGGTTTACATATTCAATTTGTATATAAAAGGGCGTGACAGTGCATTCCATTTTCATTCTCAACCAAAATTGGTTAACTATGGCTAACTTATATATATGGGATGAATATAAAAAATATAAATAAAAATGACAAAGTTGTTTTATTTAATTTTGTAAGGATGATATTTGTTGCGGCTGACAATCAATTAATTGCCCTAAACCCAAGTGCAGAAATTTTGAATCAGGTGAACTAAATTACAAATAACGCCTTTATCTAACGTAAGTGCAAATATATGGGGTTATGGTATTTTTTACAAATAATTTGTATGCGAGGCACGCATACAAAGGCAGTGCAGGTCATTTTTATTTGCAAAATCATGGTATGTGGAATTGTTTTACCAAAATGGTGAAAGTTTTGCGGCTACAGTTCGCAAATTGCGATCAATTTGGGGTCATTATTGTTATTGACTCCAAAAGAGTCAACTGTAAAGAGATTAGTGGATAAACTTGCCAAAACTGGGTCTGTTAGTGATGTAAAGACAACAACGCGCCTTCGACCAAATCGATCGACCGAAAATGTCGCAGCTGTACGTGAAGATGTCGCTCAAACTCCATCCACCTCAATTCGACACCGAGTTCAGCAAATTGGTGTCTCCAAATCTGAAGCCAGCTGACCATGGACAGCGAAGGAAGTTCGTTAATTGGGTATCGGAGGAGAGACAACATGAAAATGCTGATTTTGTCGATAAAATCACCTTCAGTGACGAGGCCCGTTTCCATCTTGATGGCTTCGTCAATAGGCAGAATTGTCGCATTTGGGGTAAGGAAAATCCTCGAGTGATTCACGAGAAGCAAATGAATGCTCAACGTGCCACTGTTTGGTGTGAATTTTGGGCTGGAGGAATCATTGGACCTTTTTTATATGAAAATGAGGCATGTCAAGCGCAAACAGTCAATGGTGTTCGGTATCGTGAAATGATAACCAGTTTTTTCGTGTCTAGAATTGAAGAAATGAATGTGGAGGGGGCATGTGGTTTCAATAAGACGGAGCCACATGTTACACAGCCAGAGAAACAATTCAATTGCTGTATCAGTCATTTAAATCTTGCGTTCTTGTTGGGACACCCTAACTAGCTCTTATTTGAAGATAATAGCTTTTTTAATATTGTGTACAGCATTTTATGGTCCACACCATTATGTCTAATGGGCTGATCAATTGTACAAAGATCCCACTGTATACAGTGGGATTTACTATGGTAAACTTGTTTTCGTTTTGATTTTGGTTGAAAGATCTCATTAAAATAGTAGATAAAACAGGGAACAGAAAGCTTGCATGCAATACGTTGGTGGTTTCAATGAGCCAATTGGTAGTTTTATCTTATGACAAACTAATGTCTTAATATCTTGTAAAATGGAATCAAGACCACTGAATTGATAACGCTTACCTGTTTCATATCCTGACGCACTGAAAAGAAAATAGAAACATGCATTAGTAAATATATGCGTTAGTATAAAGAAATATTTTCATGGAAATAGAAAAACAAATTAATGGCCGCGTTTAATAAAACAATTAGAAAATTGTACAGTTCTAATCTAAGCATCAGTTCTAACTTCGCCCGGTTATTATTTAAGGAAAGAGAACACTTTGCTCTCATGAAAGTAAATTAATTAAAATTAGAATGAAATTCTGTTACAACATTTGTAGTGAATGCCATAATGTTGACAAGAATGTCAAATGTTGTTAATTTTCAACACTGATAGTTGAAATAATGAAACGATCAACCAAAAGCCACCGTTATGAACAGTGTTGCCAATTTAGCAAATTTTCCGCTAAATTTATCCCTTTCTTAACATACCGGGTTATCAATTTTCCCATTTCAAAAGTAAAGGTAAATGAAACACACACAAAACTATGATGTCAATGAAACTTTTATTTCATTATAATGCTTGGATCTCGCCATTATGTAAGAAAGATTATGCCATCTCTGGAATGGTTGCAGTGTTTGTAGTTCTTAACCACTTTTTTGCAAGTTTCGGGCGGTATCTTGATGATAATTGACGTCGTCAAAACGTGAAATTACGTTTTCTAGAAACCAAAATCGACCGTGTTCTGTGGCACTGTAGCACCGTCTCGTTGAAATCACACATCGACCAGTACATAATCTTCAATTGCAGGTCAAAAAAAAATATCGAATATACGTTCTTAGTGCTCTGAATAGAAATTCAGATTATCTGCCAACAGAAGCGATATTTTCGGCAGTGCGTACATTGCGCTGATGCACAGGCCTGACCACATCTGTAACATTTACAGTTTTTTTAAACTTCTTTATAATCTTGCCAATTCCTTGTACACTACGTCGATCATTATGACCGTAATCAACCCGTAATGCACGAAAAGTGCCCACGTTTGAATCAACACTTATGATGTAGTGAGTTTTAATTATTTTTGCGCGTTCTTTGTTTATTCCTCGGTTATTAAACGCGAAGAACACGCAAAAATAGTTGAAACACTACAAAATTGGTGATTCAAACGTGGGCAATGGCAAATCTTTCCCTAAATAAATAACACTTCAGAGGACAGGTATTTAACAGCTGACAGCTTTGCCAGACCGGCGCATTTGATACTACTGAATGAATAACGCCGTATTTAGCGTTTTTTTTTTTTAATAAATTTTGTAGATATTTTGCATTTTTTTGCTAAGGATGTTATTCCAACTTAGTTTAGAATAAAGAAAGCTTAAATAATTCGTATTTTCTATTAAAAATACGATGCGATGCAATGTTTTTTTTTTTTAGTAAATATTTTGAAGCAAAATTGGAGGCGAGGTTAGCATTTTAGTACATTTCAGCAGATTTGAACCCGGAAACACTTTAATATCGAAACCTATATAAAGTTTGATAATTCATATTTATCAGAAAAAAAACACTTATTTCTATTTCACTGGATGTTTTCATTTACTAAGCTAAGTTCAATTTGTCTGATAGTATTTAAATCCATGATGTCCATCTCAAGCAAAATAATATTGCGGTTTGTTCTGATCAAATGATGGGTAAAATATGTTTGATAAAAGCACACATTTTATGAATCAGAGTATATTTCTTGTTATTTTTATGTCTTTAAAAAACAAAATTATTTCACAAATATTAGAATATTGCTCGGGAATTCAAATACATTAATCAACGAAACAATCTGCTAATTCAAAGTTGCACCCAAAAAATTTGTCCTACAGTCTGTGGCTATGAAAGCTATATTATATTTTATATAATCGATTTGGATACTGTAATAGTAATAAGGTGTAAAATCGTATCCTAAACCAATTGTATTTAATAGTGAAAAATAAAGAAAAGTGGTGTTGACTATATGTGAACATCAAACCTTTTAAAATTCTTATGAATTCATAAATCGAACTATATATCTCGAAATACATATCTTTCTTATCTTGTAAAAACTTTAAATGAGGATAAGGATCTCACTTCTTAAGTGTTAACTTATAAAACTCACTGTACTTAGAGTAATTTTCTTAAGATAGTTGGTTTTTTTACTGTTTTTGTTAAACTTATATTAGCTTTTATTTTCGAAAATTTTAACTTTTTTCGTTGTTGAGTCCTTGATTAGAAAGAACACTGAATTTCGTGTAATTGAAAGAATGCGATGAAAAAATCTTCCCTATGGAAAGTATCGAAAGGAGCGGTAGTTAAACGGCTACATTTTTTGTCAAATATTATCAAATTTTATAAAGCAATATAACAACTGTAGGTTGCTGCAAAGAAATTGCAGAGAAAAGACAAAACTTCGGGAAATCTGTCAATTTGGGAGGTATTAGAAGAGCAGGATTAAAGTAGCTAATTTTCAGTGTTAGATTTTGTTGTCATATCAAACAATATCTTCATTCTTTCGAGTGAGGGTATAAAAACTATAAAAATATTTACAGAAGAAATACATTTCATTTAAAAGATATAAATTTGCAAATTCTAACCTCTTCACACACATACTAGGATAGTATATTTGTGTCTCGTTCGTTTCCTCTGCCCATATGTCATTTAATTGTTGTCGAATAGCCAAGCTTAATTCATCTATCTTTTAACAAGTGAAAAAATGAGCAAATTCGCTGAAAGAATTGTAGTCCATCAGCTGTAAAGCCGGGTTTAGCTGGACAAATTTAAATATTTTGATCTTCTTGCACTTTCGCAAAAAGCGTACGGATTTTCCAACAGAAAATAAAATAAAGTGCGTTTTATTAGTATGAATTTTTATATATACATATACCTATATAATATATAAAAAAAAACAAAAAAAAAAAAAACAAAAAAGAACATTACATTTAGCTAAGAGTACAAACAAACAAAAGCACAAAACAATCTCTGTAAAAAAATCTTTTCAAAATTTTACTTTTCCTTTTGCAAAAGTCGAAATGTCGAAAAAAAGTAACAAATCCGATAATTTATGTCAATCACGTTGTATAAACTAAATTTATACTTATTAATTATTAACTATGAATTATATCTATTACCTTGAATTATAAACACGAAGTAATTGAGTTAATTACCTAAATTGTCTAAATCTAAATATTAAGTTAAATTCTATTACTAAGTACAACTAAATGAAATCGTATGTAAACCCATGTTGAAACTACCACTATTGTGAATGAACTTTATTCAATAATACCCAAAACCAAAACGGAATGTCAAGATTACACTAAAAACCAAGAGAACCGAGGTTTCTTGGTACGTGCAACTTAAGAACAATTCCTACTTCTTTTGTAACCCGCCTAAGGTGAGCACGAGCTGCCAAAATAAATTATATATATTTAGTTCGCAACTTACTCTAAATTGTATACTTATTTTTTCCCCCAAACAACAATTCTCTTTCGTTATAATTTCTCGACATATTGCGAGATATACCCTCCTAATTTAGGTGCTTGGATTCTCTACTTTTCACCATAACCAAATCTCAAGCCCTACTTAATATATATTCGCACAAGCGAACATAAAAACTTTGAACTTTGAATTTCCACAAAGTTGTTTTGCCATTATATGTATTCTTCGAAAGAGGACGAATATGATATCAATGAGAAGATCAAACCACCGAAGCTTGATCAATCAGAAAATCTTTTCCGCATTTCTCCATAGCTACCACCATCGATTGGCTCAATACATCCAATTAAAAGAACGACAAAAGTTCAACTACTTGACCTAATATCAAGCAGTTGAACTTAGGGAAACAAACCTACATCATAATGTTTTCGTAAGAAAACGCGAAAAAATGTTATATTCATAACGTCAGGGAACCAACAGAGCGAAAGACGGAGAAAAAGGACCTACCATCAAATCGTAGATGTCGGTATGATTCCGTTATAGATTCGCCATCAAATAGAGTAAATCAAAAGGACCTACCATCAAATCGTAGATGTCGGTATGATTCCGTTATAGATTCGCCATCAAATAGAGTAAATCATTGAGATCTAACTGCGGTTGAAGGCTGAATCAATGCACTGGGCAAGTTGATCTGTCCTTTTTTTTTCTCTCTCTCCTTGTCTCTCCTTCTTCTCTCTCTGTTTCTCTCTCCATCTCTATCACAAGCACTATTAATTGGTTTAATACATCCAATCAAAAGAACGCCTAAAGTTCAATTACTTGATTTGATATCAAGCAGTTCAACTTAGGGGAGAAAACATACATCATAATGTTTTCGTAAGAAAACGCGAAAATTTTGTATATTCATAACGTCAGGGGACCAACAGAGCGAAAGAGGGAGAAAAAGGTTCACTAGCAAATCGAAGATGTCGGTATGATTCGGTTATAGATTCCCCATCAAATGAAGTAAAACAATGAGATCTAACTGAAAGCAAAATGGCACCACTCCCGACGTTAAGCAGTTGAAGGCTCATCAATCATGGTACTGGGCAAGTTGATCTGTCCCTTTCTCTCTCTCTCTCTCTCTCTCTCTCTCTCTCTCCGTGTCTCTTCATCTCTCACAGTGTAAAGATATTAGACAGCAAATTTTAAGATAACTGTTTACATCACTTAAACGGCAGCACAACGTATACGAAGCAAAAGGCGCAGTCTGATAACGATAAAGAATTTTTCACCTCTTGTGATAATACATTTCATATTGCTTTAATATAGAAACAGTTCTTCTTCTGTTTTCGACATAACTCGTCGCAATAATTAACAAAATCTTTTAACAAAATCTAGTATGAAAGAAGATACATAAGCATTGTGATCTTACAAATGAGCCCAAATTATTAAGAAATAATGCAATAAAATTTGGAAAACGGAAACATGGGACCAAATTCGAGGTTAACATTGAACGGGACTAACTAAAATCCACATATAAAATTTTCCTAACAGCTTTGGCAAACAGCGCAAATTTTTCTTAATCTTTGAATATGAAATTCTTCACTGTTCACTGGCATAAAGATTTCAAAAATACCACCAATTCTTCCGAGACGGTCATTTGTGTATATGCTGAAAAAAAAGTGAACTAATTTTGAGTCAAAACGAACTGAAACTGAGTTAAATTTATCACCATATGATGTCAGAATCTCCTTACTCAAAATAAGTAAGAAAATTATGCGAGGAAATTTGCATGTTTATTTCAAGTACCTAATATTTTTATACGTACTCATATCAAATAAATTTAGTAATTTATTCGCTTCAAATAAAAATTTACTAGTATTGAGTAGATTTCAAATACTTATTTTGAGCATGTTTTCAATCCAAATTCAGTACAATTTTTTTCTTTTAGTATACATTACTAGAACTGGTAATGTATATAAAACTGTTGCTAGTCCAACATGACCTATGGTAATCGATTCATATTGATGCATCTGACCACGTCGATTGCGATGTACACCTCGTAGAGTTCATATTTCATATGATGGTATTCGCCGAATATTTTATAAAAATATTTCCCAGAACAGGTTCATCCGCTCTGTCATAATCCAGAATTTAGTGACATACAACAGGATAGATAGGATTATAATTAGATCAGGTCTGCCACTACATCGCTGGCTAGTAGCTCATAAAGGGTGTCCCAACAAGAACGCAAGATTTAAATCTTAAATAAAACACAGATGTTGTTTCTCTGGCTGTATGACATGTTTCGTCGTCTTGTTGAAACCACATGCCCTCCACATTCATTTCTTCAATTATAGGCACGAAAAAACTGGCTATCATTTCACGATACCGAACACCATTGACTGTTTGCGCTTGACATGCCTCATTTTCATAAAAAAAAAAAGGTCCAATGATTCCTCCAGTCCAAAATCCACACCACACAGTGACACGTTGAGCATGCATTTGCTTCTCGTGAATCACTCGAGGATTTTCCTCAGCCCAAATGCGACAATTCTGCCTATTAACGAAGCCATCAAGATGGTAATGGGCCTCGTCACTTAAGATGATTTTATCCGCAAAATCAGCATTTTCATGTTGTCTCTCCAATACCCAAAATTAACGAACTCCCTTCGCTGTCCATGGTCAGCCGGCTTCAGTTTTTGAGTCAATTGAACTTTGTATGCAGGAAGATGCAAATATTTCGTCAAAATTCGCTATATAGTGGATTTGGAGACACCAATTTGCTGAGCTCGGTGTCGAATTGAGGTGGATGGAGTTTGGTCGGCATCATCACGTATAGCTGCGACATTTTCGGTAGATCGACCTGATCGAAGGCGCGTTGTTGTCTTTACATAACTAACAGATCCAGTTTTGGCAAATTTATCTATTAATCTCTTTACAGTTGACTCTTTTGGAGTCAATAACAATAATGACCCCAAATTGATCGCAATTTACGAACTCTAGCCGCCAAACTTTCACCATTTTGGTAAAACAATTTCACAATGAGAATGCGTTGTTCATTCGTGTAGCGCTCCATTTTTACTAACCTCTTACCTTCTACTAGCGAACAATAACAATTTTTCAAATGTCAAACAATGATACTTCGAATGGCGTCAAATTTAAATCTTGCGTTCTTGTTGCAACACCCTTTAGTAGCATCTCTTTGTGAACGATACACTTCCCCTGGTTTTCAAGCTGACACGACTTTATTACTTTTATTGACGACGCTGCCGAGATAGATTGTAGTATCCACCAATGTAAAGTAATAGTTGCAAGTTTCACGAAACATAACTTCGTCTACCAGGATACCAACTTTTGTTGACACTTCAGAAGGCTGCAGTAACATTTCGCAGTTCTCTGCAAATATGTCATCAGCATATGCAAGTAACATATGGCTGCTAACGAAGAAGCAGCTTTCCTCAAAGAAACACACCGAAGAGTTCACACGATATGTTCTCATATTCCAGTGTTAATTTTTTTTCTCAATACTTTAGGTGATTTTTTCCCCATTTTTTCTTCAATGTCTTCTTTCATGGCTGACGAGATTCCTCACATAATCACATAATTCTTCTGTATTTTCATTGTTAATTCTTTTTGTGTTAGTAGATCAAAAGCCCTACATTTTGCGGAATCTAAAGCAATAAATACGCTAAGAATGGAAAACACTGAAGCAGGGGTAAATACCCTTAACACTAAAGTTGTTAGCAATTGTGACCAAAATCACTTTCTTGATAGCAAACTCTAAAAACGTAAATAATGGAAAAATCCTATGTAATTAATTACTATAACTGAAATCACAAAGAAGTAAATAATACGCAAAAATAATAAAAATTAACAACATTTTCTATTCCAAGAAATTGCGACAGTTTAAGAGCAAATTTGTAAAGGTGTTAGTAGATCATAAGCTTTATATTGTGCGCGATCTAAATCAATAAATACGCTTTGTATGGAAAAACACTGAAACAGGGGTAAATACTTTTAACAATAAAGTTGTTAGCAAATGTTACCTACACTTTCTTGATAACAAACTCTAAAAACATAAACAATGGAAAAAGTCTATGTAATTCACTGGAATCACAAACTAGCAATAGATTTTGGTGAGCGATATAATAAATAAATAATACTTTTAAATAAAAAAAACTAACACCATATTCTATTCCAAAGAAATTACGGCAGGGTAAGAACAATTTTGTAAAGGGTACCTTAAACCAACAGGTGAATCTATGTTCAGACTTATCGCCTGGTATAAGATCATGTACTCAGTCTACTTAGATAAATACGATAAAATCGAAATCATTGAATGAATTTATAAAGTCTTGGCAAACTTCATGATGGCATAAAAAGTGCGCTTAAAGGAATACTTAAAATTCTCTTTGTCGATAAGTAGGTATAACTACGAGGTGTGAGAAAAAAAACGGTTTTTTTTTTAAATTTCGTGAGTTACGTATATTCGATTTTCGATTATAACATGTCTGTTATATATGCTGACAATAACCATTTTGGATTGTCAGTTTGTATTTGAAAGATAAAAAGGTAAGTCGTGTTTTGGTGCGCGAGTCTACTATGAGCAGAACACAAGTTCAATTATGGTATAACCCGCTTAAGGAAGTCCGAGAAGATGTCAATGACGATGCTCGTCCTGGTCGTCCGAGCACGTCAAGTTTGATCAAATGTGAAGGTTTTGCTCTTTGTTTTCTTCGATTGCAATGGCGTGGTGCATCAATAGTACGGTCAATAAGGAATACTATATTAAAGTTATGCGCCGTTTGAGCGAAGCAATTCGTTAGAAACGCACAGAATTGTAGAAAAACCAATCTTGGATTTTGCACCATGATAACGCACCAGCTTTTTGGCCAAAAACAAAACGGCAATCATGCCTCAACCACCGTATTCACCGAAATTGGCCCCCGCTGACTTTTTCCTCTTTCCAAAACTGAAGACACCGATGAAAGGAAAGCGTTTTGCTACGATTGAGGAGATAAAATAAAAATTGAAACAGGAGCTGTTGGCGATACCAAAAAGCGCGTTTTAGAAGTGTTTCGGGGACCAGAAGAAACGCTGGCACAAGGGTATTATATCTGAGGGGGGCTACTTTAAAGGAAATAAAATAGAAATTGATGAATAAATAAATACTTCTTGAAAAAAAATTGAAAATAACGGTTATTTTTGGATCAAACCTCATATCTTCATGCGAATTTTGAGCGCAATCTATAGCTTATAATAGGAGACTATGTTGAAGAATAAAAAAAAAGTGAAGAAAAGGATCACTGAAACTCATCACTTATGTTTGAGAGAGATGACAGCTGAACTTTCTAAGTGTCACGAATCAGTTCATACCATTTTATAGGATTATTATTTGGATCTCGACTAGTATCGAAATACCTGAATTCTTTTCAAAAACTCAATCTCGTAAATATAGCTGGAGACATCCTAGAACGAGTCTGAGTTCCGATCATACATTCATTGTAACTAATGGCGGAATAAAGTCTTTCGAGTTTGACATGCAAACCAGTCTTCAAGCTTCAGAAAGGCGAAATTCAACTGATAAGAAAAAAAAAAAAAATAACCAAATTCGATCAAGAGTAAAGGTTATGTTAATTGTTTTATTTGATCATCGCGAGGTTGTGCACTCGAAACCTTGTCTGAAAGTCAGATGATAAAAAAACTGTATTATCTACGCATTATGCGACATTTCAGACAGTAAATTCGTCGAACAAGGCCAAGTTTGTGGAAAGAAAACTCATGGATTTAGCACAGTAATAACTTACCATCTCACAAGACTATCGTCGAGATGGAATTTCTAGCAATAATTTCACAAATATCATCGAATAACCACTGTAATCACCAGAATGGCTACGGCTGATCTTTACAAAACTCAAATTACTATTTCTAGGTATCCGCTTTTAGTCGATGGAAGACGTAAAATGGAATTCGCCGCAAACACAGAAACTTTTCCGGAAAAATCGTTTGAAAATTTTTATTTATTTCGGAAGACGTCTACTTTGAATACAATACAATAAATTTGAACGAATTTTGACGGAATGTGTGAAATGTGGCAATAATACAGCGTCATTATTATCGACCTCTTACGCCGCGGTTACACTTTCAACTTTTGTTGCAGCGTCTTTTACATATACTACTTGTCAGAATTCGACAAAATCGACAGCTGTGACGTAGGCAACCCGCAACTGGTTGAACAACTTTATTTGTGAAGATGTCGTCGGCAAGGAAAGTAATTAAAAAAGTAACATCGGCGTTAATTTCTTTTTCACATCTTCGGTGGACATTTTGCATTCGGTCGCAATATCGTCATAAGCCTTCACTTTTAAATCATTTCGCCTGTATATTGGCGAATTCATATTCCACAACGCTTCACGGCTTCTATAAAACTCTATAAAATGCAATAAATCTGCTTGCTTATTCATTTTATAAAATTATACTTTCAGATAAGCCAAACAATTTTTAAGTTTCACAAAAAACCGCGCTTTATTTTACAAACAAACCACACGATTTATCGCAATCAGCTGTTTTGTTGAACCATTCGTTGAAACAGTTGTTGAAAGGAAAAATCGTAAGCAACCGGCGTTCAACTAGAAAATGTGTGAGTGTATTAGTGAAAAAATATGAGTGTGTTGAAGGTTGCAAGCGATTTGTTGAAAGTGTAACCCCCGGGTTAGGAAACACAAAACTCAAACTGCCATATCTGCAATATGAGGTGAATGGCAAGTGCAGACTTGATTTCTTGTCGCTCAGACTTATTCGCCTGTCTAAGTTGCCCCCAAGAACTGATATTTGAGCCATAAAGTTTTAAATTTTAACAAAAATTTTTGTATTTGCTTAATGTCACCAGACTATCCATATAAGTATAAAAGCCAATTTAAAATCAATATCAGTATAAGAGTTAACATTTTAATTGAAACAAATAGTTTAAAGGTGAAAGAGAAATGAATATCTCAGCTGTGTTTTTAAGTTTTTTCTTTATCATTGGCCTTGATTTGGCCACTACTTATTGCTTAATTATGCAATAATGGTGCGAAGCATATCGCCTGCGACGATAGTGGTGTATATCAACGATTCCATGAAATTGGGTTCATAAGATTTAATTGAATTTCGATTTTAGAAATTTTGTTCATCTTGCCTGCTGATGGAGGCATGGTCAACATTCATGCCTCCCCAAAACCCGTTTTGGGCAATGCCCACAATAAGAAGCGTAATTTCATTGCCGGTAGTGGTGAAGCCAAACATAGTCCAGCTTGTCGCATGGCCACCTTGCAACGGGATAATGAATTAGCTTCATTGTCCGCCCCAATGTCGAGCAAGGTGGCACGGCTGACGATAAATATATTGTCCCCACACTGCGACTTTTAAATTTACAGGACAAAATCTTGCCTGGTTTAGCTTTCATGGGATAGCAAATAATACAGATATGTTAAAGACAGCTGTCGATATGTGGTATAAAGAAGTAGTGAATAGTAAAATGCAATATATTAATAAGTAACTCACCCGAGCAAAAGACAATTTTATATTTTTGATATTTATACTCGTGTGCCATAGAACTATTGCCCATTTCACTATTATGATGACTGAACGCAATATTAGCGTTGGTTGTGTGGCTGCCACTTATTCTAAGTCTGGTTATTACAAGGATTATCTGGTTGCCTGTAACTATGCCACTGCCAATATGATTAACTTTCCCATATATAAAAGCTGCTCTAAAGCTGGCTCTAAAGCTCTTGTACCACTGGCACTAACTTGGCCTATCGCAATTTATGTTCTACATTGGAAGTTTATAAAGTCAACAAATGGTTCTAGTTCTAGTCTGAGATTCAATTCAACTTTGGACTTTGGAAAGACTAAAATATTTATATACGCACAAAAACGATTGTTTAATTTCAATGGAGATACAACAATTTATTCAGCTGTAGTATAATTTGAGAGCATTTCAGAAAGTGGGACCAATAACAACTTTACTATTATGCATTATATGCTATATAAATATTAATTTCGTAACAAAGTTAGCAAAGAGCCAGTTGCATGGAAAAAAAAATTATAATTGCTAATAAAATTGTTGATGTTCACTTATACATAGTTTTAAATTTTTAGTACTTGTATTGACAATGAGCATGCTTTAGCTCCGAAACACGATTTTACTTGACGTTGAAATGACCAATTTTAGGACTTAATTTCAGATTTTTCTTTCGCTTAAATATTAGGAAAAATGTGTACCCAAAGTGGCCAAGCTTATGCATATTTATTTATTTATTTACTATTTATTATTTATTATTTATTATTTATTATTTATTATTTATTATTTATTATTTATTATTTATTATTTATTATTTGTTATTTATTATTTACTATTTATCATTTGTTATTTATTGCTCATAATTTATTGTTTATTATTTATTAATTGTTATTTATTATTTACTATTTATTATTTGTTATTTATTATTATTTGTTGTTTATTAATGAATTAATTTATTTATTTATCTATCTATTTATTTATTCATTCATTGATTCACTTGTTTATTTATCTATTTATTTATTTATTTACTCATTTATTTATTTATATATTTATTTATTTATCTATTTATTTATTTAATTATTTATTTATTTAGTTATTTATTATTTATTATTTGCTTCATTTATGTATTTACTTATTTATTTATTAATTTATTTATATATTTATTTATTTATATGTTTATTTATTTACTCTTTATTTATTTATTTATTTACTTATTTTTTATATTTATTATTTTTTATTTATTTTTTTATTTATTATTTTATTTATTTATTTATTTATTTTATTATTTTATTCATTATTTATTTATTTTTTTTATTTATTTTTTATTTATTTGTTTATGTATTTATTTATTTATTTATTTGTAATTCGTTATGTAATACAAACCCTTTTTTGGCCGATACAATATATAGGTATTACATATTCCACAATTCCCTGAACAGATTCATTACTCATGATAATATTAATATATGTATACAATATTAACAAGAAACATCACTTTATACTGGGGAGCCAGCCACAAAATATAAAAGTATAGGCCAAAAAACAAATAATATGCTTGTTAAGTTTTAACATGTCCCGTAAAAGGCAACAATTAAGTAAACCTAAAAAGGCACATCTCAATTGTTTAATGTTTTAAAATTTGACTTGACAGATTTTCAATATTAGTTCCTGATATCATTTCAAGACACAATACACAAATTTAAATTGAAAACATGTATGATCGACAAGTTTGGTTGAAATCTTAGAAAAACGTCGAGCGGTCTGGCTACGCCTTCACAAAGGCCAACTATCATGATATCAGTATTCTGCCCACTACTTAAGTGATATAAGAAGTACTAAAGCCTCTTCTTTCTGACCTGGTTGGTACTTATCATCGCGGCTTTAGATCTGGTACATCTACAACTGATCAGATATTCACACTACAATAAATTATAGATAAGGCCCAAGAAAAACTAATCTGTCGAATAGGCCAAAATTGTTTGAAGTCGTGGTCGATTTTGACACAACTGATGAAAGACGAATATTGTGATTATTGATCTCTCAAAGGAAATAATTACATTAAGTAACCTAACCAGAGATCTTTGTTCTATGGAATGCATTGCTTTTATGCATAATTAAACAAACTACATCCCTTGCAAAAGATACGTGAGTGCTTCTCACATTCAGCGAGGTTACAGGGATTCAATTTTTAGACTCACTCAACGGGGCTTGCACTTTAACGACGATTCCGAAAGTCACAGTTTAAAAATGATTCACTAGACCCGCCGATTAGCCAAAGTGCTCGTCAGACACATCGTGATGACCGCCGTTCAAATAATGACAGGGGCTCTATCGGGAATTGAACCTGCGATTATACGAACAATATTCGGGTGTACTAACCATCACTCCACGGTTAGGCAAATTACCTATAATAAAATTATATTGCTTATAGCAGATACACAGAACATCTACACAAAAAAATTAAGAATGACAATGGGTCAAATCGATTATTATTAGATGCTTAAGCCAAAAATTGGCAGAATGTATCTTTATCATTAGGAAAAGCCATATGTTACTCGCATATGCAGATGACATAGATATTATTGGCAGAAAACTGCGAGATGTTACTGCAGCCTTCTCAAACATCGAGAAGGAAGCAGCGAAAATGGGTCTGGTGGTAAACGAGGGCAAAACAAAGATATTGGTTTCAACGAACAAAGAGTCTACCCGTTTGGAACGTTGTGTGAACGTTGACAACTATAATTTTGAAGTGGTGGAAAAATGCATCTACCTCGGTTCCGCTATACCCAAACCAAATAATGTCAGCATGGAGATAAAGAGGAAAGTATTGCTTGCTGACCGATGTTACTATGGGCTAAGCAAGCGATTCAATGATAAAGTCCTCTCTTGACGAACAAACATCCGACAGTACCAGACATTGGTTCTACATATCTTATTATATGGGGCAGAATCCTGGGTTATGACGCAAGTGGATGAATCAATACTCGCAGTTTGCGAGAGGATAATAATACGAAAATTATATGGACCCATCCTCGTTAACGAAGAGCATCGGTGTCGCATGAACAAGGAGCTGTATGAGCATTAATATTCAGTAATTGCGTTGGTTGGGTAATGTTGTGCGGATGAACTCAAAGTTTTCGACAATGAACTCGATGGCCAGCGGCGCAGAAGAGGACGACCAAAACTCCGTTGGAAGGACCAGGTTTTTGAAATACTTTCGAAACTTGGTGTGACGAGTTGGAGGAGAAGCGCAGAACATCGAAGCGCTTGGAATTGTTTTCTACGGGCGGCGTATAATAGTTAAGGATGTCTATTCCATTCGCCACCGAAGAAGAAGAAGTATCGAACTTTCGAAAACTGTATTTACTTTGCGAGGGCGGTCCCAAAACTAGCCTACTTTATAAAGAATATACAAATGAAAAACTTTTCTTTATTTTTCAACAAAATCTCCTTTTAGCTCGATGCACTTTTTTCAGCAATATTCAATAGCTTCGATACACGGTTTACAGTCAAGACTAGTCAAAATTCTTAAAATGCACATCAATTGCAGACTCCATCTCTTCACTGTTTACAAATCTTTTACCACCGAGCCATTTTTTTCAAGTTTAGAAATAGAAAATAGTCCCGGGGAGACAAATCTGGCGTATAAGGCGTGATGAAGCAATCTATGTATGAACTGGAGCGTTGTATTGATGAAACAACACTTGTTTTTCGCCAAATGCGGCCTTTTCCATAATTCCTATCATTATCACTTAACCATACAATAAATTAGCATATTATTCACCATTTCGCCAATGGTTTTTCCTTTCTCAAGATGGTCAGTAAAAATAATCCCATACGCATTACAAAAATCGGACGCCATGACCTTGCCTGCAGATGGAACCGTCTTCGCTTTCATTGGACACGATTCTCCCCCATTCCAGTCCATCACTTTGACTGTTCCTTTGTCTCAGGTGTGAAGTGGTGGACTTATGTCTCATCCATGGTTATAAATCGACACAACAATTTGGCTTTATTGCGATGAAACATCGACAAACACTTTACTGAAACATCTTCACGACGCTGTTTTTGCTCTATTGAAAGCAAGCGCGGCACCCACCTTGCGCACAGCTTTCTCATCTTCGAATCTTCGGTCAACATACGATGTATGGCAGTTTTTGAAATGCCTATCATTTCAGCTGGCTCACGCCCCTTCAGCCGATAATCATCCAGTACCATTTTGTGGATATTTTTAACGGTCTCTGGCGTGGACACCTCAATTGGTCGAGCACTACGATGTTCGTCGTGGCAGCTGGAACGGCCTCGTTTAAAGTTTGCCACCCAATATTTTGCAGTCGTAAATCAAGAAGCAGAATCCCCTGGGCCGCACTGGTATGAGTATAGATTACTTCCACTTATACCTTGCAATGAACCGGTAATTTGCCAACGACTTAGCTTTAGCTCGTAATGTAATATGCTCAGTGTGATTAGCACACCGTGGATAAGGCCTCCACAACGAGACTCGTGCGAATTCCTACCCCGTGAACTCTGCTGCTGGGTAGGAATCAAGAGTTTGAGCGTAGAAGAGAAGTTCATAGTAGATGATTTCCTGACAATCCCACCAAACACACAGCAAAACCTTCATATTAGTTGATTCGGCGACTTACCGTAATTCGATCACGATCGTTTTCGCTTGACGTTGTCATCACCACTTTTCATCACCATTCATCATCAGCTTTAAAAGTGAGTCAATTTTGTTGCGATTCGCCAACGATTTGCAGACGGTAATTCAGCCCGTGAGTTTAAAACCCATACATAGAGCATCTTTTTGTGTCCAGCGTTATCCGAATGGGTTCAAATGTTTTTGGTTTCTTGTGTAATGTTTATTTCCTGAGCAATCCAAATATTACTTACATGACGGATTTGACATTTTTAATTATTCTATCTACATTCTCGACAATTGGCTTTCTAAAGTATGGTTCATCTTTAACGTCAAAATTACCGAAACGGAATCAACAAAACCTAAATTGCACATGATTGGCTATTAGGGCATCAGGACCCTAAACTCACTATTCACATTTTCAGCACTCTTTCGAAGGAAGACGGTGTATTTTCTCTTTACTGGTGTCCGTTTTCAATATTACGGACAATACTGAGTCAAGCAATTACCAAACTGTATGTGTCCGAAATCTTATCTTTCTAATGCCATCTAGCGTACCCGATCGCACTTATACAATGCGAGATACATGCAACTAAAGCCATCTCTAGGAAAAATATTGGATTTCTTCTCACTATACCTTATATAATAGAGATCTTTAAGGCAAATTCTAAATATAATACATACAGGGTTGCCCATATTCGACGGACCCATCTGGCAACGCCATAACTTTTGACAGAGATGTCAGATCGCTTAATGACATACCGCGTTTGAAGCGTCAGTCCAAGCAGATTTTTACCATGTAACAATACACGCCACGCGAGCGCTCTGAAATAGTTGAAATTTACATTCAACAGAAGAAGTCAATTGTGAAAACTCAACGTGCTTTTAAAATATTAAAAAATGTGAGAAGTGCGCCTTCTAAGAACACCATTAAGCGTTTATACGAAAAATTTTCGACTGGTGAGGCTCTTTCTAATCCGAAGAGGCCAAATAAAAGTCGACCAAGGCGATCGGCCGAGAATATCGCTGCCGTACGAGCCAGTGTTGAGAGGTCCCCAAGAACATCCCAAAAACGTCGTTCTCAGCAGTTGGGCATGGCTCGGTCCACTTTACAACGGATTATTCGCGTTGATTTGCATTTGTTCCCGTACAAAATTCAATTGACGCAAAGATTGTTGCCTGCGGACAAGCCTCGTCGATTGGAATGGGCCCAACGAGTCATCGAAATGGCCGATGATGACGAGCAATTTTGGAACAAAATTATCATGTCCGATGAAGCCCATTTCACATTGAATGGGACCGTAAATAAGCAAAATTGCCGTATTTACGCCACTGAAAATCCTCAGGAGATTCAAGAATTGCCTCTTCATGACGAAAAAGTCACAGTTTGGTGCGGCGTTAGTGCGAAAACGGTCATTGGGCCGTTTTTCTTCCAAAACGAAAATGGCCATGCTGTTACCATCAACCAGGAGCGTTATCGCGACATGATGACCAATTTTGTGATGCCAATTATTCGTCGAAAGCGTATGAGGCAGTTCTGGTTTCAACAAGACGGCGCTCCACCGCACACAAGTCACATAACAATCGAATATGGGCAACCCTGTAAACACCTTGTCATGTTACTACAGCTGGATTATGTGGCTTTCGACTTCTTGGCTTTGCGAATTTGACTTGAATTTTCAGCCGCCTGACTTGCGTTTTAGAATTTATCAAACAATACTTTTCGCCCTGAAATAATATTGAATCAAGCAATCGAAAAACTATGTGAGTGGTATTTCGAGTACGAAATCTTATCTATCTAACGCCATCTAGCGTAATCTGATCGCTCTTATACGTACAACGCGACATACAGATTAACAAAGTCATCTATTGACAAAACAATGGATTTATTTTTACTATATGTTTTATGTTTTCTTGATAATAAGTCTAATAATTAAGACACTTTAACATCTGTCACCGAAACAACTGATTAGATAATTTCGCTTTATTTACAAAAATAGAATACAACGTAATAACGTCATGATGATTTCACACGCAATATAATAAGAATAAATATTTTTTTATTTATTTATTATTTTTTTTTCACCACTTGTTGACGTTATAAACTTCCGATGGGGAACACAAATTCGGATATAATGGGTTAAAGCCAGTTGTACAATCTTTGCCCGCCAGGCTACAACTTTTATAGATGGGAAAATTTATCATATTAGTAGTGGCAAAGTTGCAAGCAAGCAAAAATATCTTGTAGGGAACACCAGACTTGGAATATGTGGATGCGGCACAACCCGCATCAGTATTACGTTCAGCTATCATAACAGTGAAATGTCCAATGGCACTAAAATTATGAAGGCTGTTGATAGACACAAGACGAGAAACTTCAACTTACGGTCCTCTGTAGTTGCTGGGGTAGGAGTTGATATATGTCATGTTACTGTATTCTATTTCGTCGTACCACATATTGAGAGCTTGTTGCAACAAGCTGGCTACATTTGGGGTTCCGTAGTAACCAATCCAAGCCAAGTTTTGTCCGGAATATCTGAAGCTGTCGGTATTGCGGCATTTATCATGTATCATATCACATTGTTTGACATTGAGAGCGGCCAGTGAGGCTAATTCATTATTCCATCGCATGGTGGCAATACGGCAACCGCGATCGTGCTTTGCATTACCACCACCAGCTACAAAGTTGCGTTTCTTGTTGTAGTCATTAATAATGATGGACTTCAGGCTATCATTAATATTCACCATGGCAGCATCCGAAGCGCAAGTAGATGCAAATTTCTGTAGTTCAGAACAGACGACAGAAAATTACAGACATATTCACGTCGATAACTCACCCCACTGTGGCCACAGGCGACATGCTTAGCACCAGGACTGCATAATGTTGGAGAACAATAATCGGTAGCTAAGGCCGATCGGGTAATGCCAGCTAAGGTGAAAAGAACAGTAAACGCATTCATTTCCACTGATGAGATTACTACTGCCTATATGAACTCTTGTTAATTAACTGCTTGCATTCTGCCAACTTCTGCAGGTTTTATATATCGCGATGTCATAAACGGTAGAGTTTCCGAAAACAATGGGAAATTTCTTGCGAAATTGTCATATTACTTTTGCGGATTTTGTTTAATTTTATCTTTTTGTTTGATTGCAGTTAAAAGCACTTGTTGTCTTTAATTCGTTTAATTGTGTGTACTTTTGGTATCGTAAAATGTTGGAAAACATTTCTTTTAATGAATCCAAAAATAGCTGAGGATTTCACCTTAAATTATTCGTTAGATCATCGAATACATCAAAATTATATTAAATTGGGTTAAAAAGAGAAATTTTTAATCGAAATTAATTAAATTGGGGCAAAAAGAGAAATTTTTAATCATTTGAACATGATTAAGTATATCAAGCCCGAAATTAAATAATTTTTTCGTTGTTTTAAGAACGCCAAGAAATTTCATTGATTAAATTTAGTATATTTCACAATCATCCAATATAAGGACAGTTATGAAAATTAAAAAAAAATCGATTATGTTTTGTTTTTGAAGCCAATCTGCATATCCGATGTGCAAAAAAAAAAAAATGAAGTATATGTAAGAGACGATGAGAGAAGTCTTAAAAAAAACATAGACAGGAGAGGAAAGTTGAATAAATTCCAGTGTCATGAGCGATGCCCGGGTTCACTTTATTATAAGAGCGTGTAGCCAAAACCGCTCTCTTCTCAATTCGCAGTTAGTTTTCCCCCTGAAATAGCGACTGAAATATCTGTGGTCACAACCCGTAACAGCCTAACTTGAGTTAGGACACAATTGAGTTATTAGCACCATCGTATTCAGCGTATCTAAATTTATTTGCTCTAAATTTTTCATGTTTGTATCTCTTCTAGGAAGGCAATTAATCCTAAAAAACCTAATAGCTTCAGTTATTTTTCTAAATGACATTATTTTTTCATCATTGCCTAAATCAACTTAAGTCGTTAATCAAAAAAAAAATAAAGAAACAATTTTATTTTTCTAACTTGAGTTAAGCTCTTATTCCGAATTACAATTTCGTTTTTTGATAAACATAAACTGAGTTAAGGTCTTTCTCCAAACAAAAAAATTTTTATTTAATCTGGAATAATAGCCTAACTCAGCTTGAACTTTTTGACTTTCTTTCGTTCAACAATTCATAAGAGCCTAAGTATCTTTTTCGATAATCTTTTGACTGCGAGAATAAACAACTATTTTTTGTCAACAACTAAGTAAAGAAATTCGTTTCCTTGGAATCTGTAGCAAAGTTTTCCAAAAAAACACCTTCTCCTGATTTTCAGTGAAGATTCAAAACTTTTAACTCCTGTACTGAAAATATTGAAAAACAGACTTAGGCTGTTATGGGTTGTGACCACAGATATATTCCTATACAGTAATGTTCAACAATCACCATTAGCATATTAGCTGCGATGGGCTCTTTTCATATATTTCGACAAATTTTCAAAGTATCTTGATTCCATTAAAAAAATAAATCATACATATTTTAGAAAAATAGCGAATAAAGTAATTTTTCGAAAGTTTGCATTGATCAAATCGGAAAATACTTTTGATTTGTTTTAGTTTCTGAAACCTAAATCAAAAATATACAAAATTGTTATTCTGACTCCAGCAACCGAATCAAAATTGTATTGAGTTTTTTGTTTTCAAAATATAATTACCAACAATTTCTATATTAGAAACAATTTTGATTTAAATATAGTTTATGAAAAGTTTTGTTTACCCATTAGTGGTTATCCATTAAATGGTTATCCATTTAGTAGTTTCAAAACCACCAAGCTGGCAAAACTGTCAGCTGTTAAATACCTATCATTTGAAGTGTTCTTTATTGAGTGAAAGGTTTGCCATTTACGAATATCCCATTTAACAAATGAAGAACCCATAAAAATAGTTAAAACTTACTACAAAATTAGTGATACAAACGTGGGCACTTTTCGTACATAACAAAGAGATTATGGTCGTCATAATCAACCTACTGTGGAAGGAATTGACAAGATATATATATATAAAAATCAATTGCTGTGCGTTAGTCTCGCTAAAGCTTGAGAACGGTTGGACCGATTTGGCTCATTTTGGTTTAAATTATTGGTAGAGTATTCCGGAAGGTTTAAAAGGTTTTATTTGAAGTGATAGATGGCGTTGGTGATGAGATTTTTGCAATTAATTTTTTTACCACATTAACATTTTGAAGGCAAAACAACGTTTGCCGGGTCAGCTAGTTTCAAATAAATTTTAAGAGACTGAAAAAATCGCTTGTTATTTTATTTAGTGAGAAGTTTGCCATTTACGAATATGGATCCGTTTAATAACCGAAGAACGGGTAAAAATAGTTAAAACTTACTACAAAAGTGATGATTCAGACGTGTATTTTCAATCGAACAATCGTCAATCTTCAGTCATGAAGTTCATTTCTCGGCAAGCAAAATTGGCGCATATGGGGCTCACCTCAGAAGAGGTTGTGGAAAAAGTTACTGTTTAATGTGCATTATGGTCTAGGGGTGTAATTGGGCGATATTTTTCGAAAACTACCTCAAAAAGATCTACTGCTGCAATCAATCCAGGGACTGTTATTTAAATGATATTGTATTTCGAATTCATAGCTATATGTGTGTTTTATTTAACTTTATTTTTGAAACCGAAAAATGGATAACCCTATATTTAATTTGAAATTTTTCAATTCAAAAGACACAACAAATTCAGAAAACATATTATTTGAACCTTTTTTATCTTTCGCAATTTGGCGCCCGGTTCTATTGGCCATCAAGAAACGAAACTGCATGCGGTTTGAGTTCTGATTCAATTTAAGAAAAGAAACTGCCTACAATTACATTTTCGTTTCAGGTTCTCGAATCGAAATATCTGTTTCGTTACTTTTCGAAGGGGAAACAGAATCTTTTTAAGTTTCTAATTTCGTTTCACGTAAGCAACGAATAAATGTATGAAGTGAGTTGTTATCTTAAATATTAATTTACAATATTAAACCCAAAACGACACTGAACTCTTGTGAACCCTTGTGAAGGCTCCAGGTTATAGTACGAATAAATTTTTTCCTTTTAGGCCAATTTTGTCATCGTTAACGCTTGCGGTCCATAGTAAAATGAACTATGGACGTCATCGTTGTCACAAAAATGGCCCTATCATACCAACACCATTCGCTCACGCTTAATACATCACCTAATTTCACTTGTTCAGTGAACAATACTGAATAACAAGAATCCTCCTTTACGTCTTCCATCGACAAAAAAAATAAATTTGAGTTTTAAAAGAAGAAAACCAGAATGTGCTAGTTGGTCGATAATATTTGTTGAGTTTTTGGCCAGAAGTTCCTTCACAATGATAGCCTTGTGAAATGGTGCATGCAAAATTCAAGAGTTTTCGTACCACAAATCCGACAATTTTTGACGATATTGCTCTCGCAAACGCCAGCTAATGCCCAGATAATATTCTTTATTCACTTCCTGACTTCCCAGCATAAAATCTAAATGCACAACACCGCGATAATCAAAGAAAGCTGTCAACATACTTTGATTTTAGATCGTTTCGGTTTATCAAACTTGTAAACCCACATCTCTTCACCAATTACAATTCGTTTTATGAAAGTGTGATCGAAGTTGGAAGGTTCTAGCGTGTCTTGATGAACCTTTACGCGATTGAGTTTTTGAAGAAATTAAAATCTTTTTGCATTAGTTGTGTTTCATACCCAATCAATCATGTAAAGTGGTACGAATTGATTTGAGAGATGCAGATGCGACAATCTCTCCCAAACTGGTATGACCATTTTTAATCACCATTTTCTTCACTTTATCAATGCGCGAGGGCAAATCTTCCACTACATCGCGATCGTCTTTAAGTGCACTGTACCACTTTCATGCACGTATTTTAAATAAAGTTTAGTCGCAGTAAGGTTTCTGTAATATTTTGAACTATTAGTCACAAGTAATTCCATTTGCAATGCGATATTTCGCACAAATTCCTTGTTCGATAATTTTATCCATTGTAAAAATCGCAAAACACACTTAAGATGAACTGACAAAATCGAGATATGTAAACGTACCAAATGACAGATCGCTCTCAGACTCCGCATTAGTATAGAGGACAGATGCGTTAACTCATCGGGAAAAAGAATTTTGGCAATCTCTTTAAGTGGGCTCTTTTAAACTAATTTGTTTTTGGCAGAAAGTATATATCCTTATGACTTCATATGTCTAAACGCCGGCGAATCATCAATATTAGCAGATGGCACAGCTTTTGAACTGCATATTGCAATATACCATAACTTAAATGATCTTACAGATAAATTCACATTCATCATATAATCATATACGATCTATGTTATTAATTGAATGTCGTTTTACGTCTGGATGCCCTAACCTGGAGTAAAATTTGTAGATTTTGTTTAGTAAATGTTTGCTCAATATCCATTTAACATACTCAAAATGTGTTATCACTTTGTAAAGTAGCAAAGTTATACTCGTTATCTTATCTTTTACATCTAAATACTAATTTATTGCGTGCATTTAAGACAATAAAATCTACAAATGAATGATACGAATGTATGAATGAATAGCTTGCTTCTGCTTAGAAGTTTACTCTTATTTTAATAATTATCTTTTATTCCTATGACAATTATTAAAAATTGTTTATCATAATAATTGTTTATTTGCACAGCGGTAAATGAAAAAATGCATCTTTTGTATCCAAATCTAACCTCAATTTTATATTCTTTGCTATACGCAGGGTGTTCGTCGGGAAGGTATACTACATTGTTTGTTTATAATTTTCGATTAAATGAAAGAGAATTGATGTTATATTGATAAATGTTTTATTTAATGTCGACAATTATGTATGGAATACAATATCAGATAAATGTCCGTCTCTGTTAGCCTCACAAATGTACCCTTTTGAGCACATTTTTCATTACATTCTCACACATTTCACGAGGTATTTCATTAATTTCATCACGAATATTTTGTTTGAGTTCCTCAAGCGTTTCTGGTTTGTTTGCATAAACCTTGCTTTTCAGATATCTCCACAAAAAGAAGTCCGGAGCACTCAAATCAGGCGACCGTGGAGGCCAATCAACATCACCATTTCTTGAAACAGCTTGTTGTGGAAAGAGGTCTCGCAGTAATTCCATTGTAATCCTGGCTGTATGCGATGTGGCACTGTCTTGTTGACACCACATGTTAATCAAGCCCAAAGCATGCAATAGTTGTGGCGTTAAAAAGTTTTCAATCATATCACGATATCGCTCTCCATTGACAGTTACTGTTACGATGTTTTTAGTTTCAAAGAAGTAGGGTCCAATGATTCCTCCTGACCAAATTGCACACCAGACTGTCACTTTTAATGGATGCAAAGGTGACTGATTAATAATTTCTGGGGTTTCCACTGCCCAGAACCGACTATTCTGTTTATTCACACATCCATTGAAATGAAAATGTGCTTTGTCATTCATTATGATTTTCTCATGAAATGTGGAAGAAACTCTTGTATCCACTGAATCTTAAATGGAAACAAATGTAAATCCTTGTGCAAAATTGTGGACAAAGTTGTTCTTTGAAGACCAAGCTCCTGAGCACGGCGTCGAATTGAGGTTGATGGATTGTTTTGAATACTTTCTTGAGCAGCAGTAACGTTTTCAGCCGATCTTGCAGTACGTTGTGGTCCATGTCTGGCCCTATCAGCTACAGACCATCTTTCTTCGAAATCATTCATTACACGATAAATAGTGTGTCTTGGTGGCACGTTGTTTCTCCCAAAAATTGCACGTAACTTTCTCATCGCCACAGTAATCGATGATTGATTTTGATAAAATGTTTTAACGATTAAAACACGTTGGTTAATAGAATATTTTTCCATAATAAAATTTCCACTTCTATACTTCATGAACTGTCAAGACTAATGTTTACCAAAATGGCGGCAAAACAAAGTACTATACCTTCCCGACGGACACCCTGTATTTTAAAAAATCTATTATCTGTTGGCCCATTTTTCAAAATGCACTTCCTCACCCTAATTGTAAGAAATTTGCCTGTCTTTTATTATATTTTATTATTTTTTACTTTGTTTGAACATCAAAAACTTTTCTGCATATTATATTTTATATTTTTATATTAAACGGAAATAGTGTTGGAGACGATAAAACGGCGAATACGGTGGTCCCGTCTTTATTCAATAGTTAAAACACTATTAAAGAAAACGGCACTAAGAGTCCTATGCATAATAATTTAAAACAGGTTTATTCGAGATTTAGTAAGATATTATTCAAAATTTACATCCGTACATCTAAAAGTATCTTTGTGAAATGATCTATAATTTCAATTTCATAATACGCTTCAGGCGTACGGCAGTTATTTTAATTTACCAGCAACCCAAAAAAAGTCACGAAACATTCTGGTTGTTACATATTTGCCGTGTCAATTGATATATACTACTGATTCTTCAGGTGAAAATATAAGAATAGAAATTAAATTCGAATTTTGGTGCATAAAATGTTATATATTTTGCTTAGTTTGATTCAAATCGCCCTTAATTTATTTCTCAACTATACTAGAGGGTACCGTAAAAATCGTCCAAACAAAATTACTCAATATTTCTATAATCCAGTTTTCGAGACGATGAATTGCATCACACTAGAATATAGAAACATATTAAAGTAATTAAAGTAATTATTAATAACTAAATAAATAATTAAATAAATATAAAATTAAGAACAATAACAGATTTCCCAAAAAAAGAAAAAATCGCGCGACTTGTATTTAGATTCATTTTTCAATTTCTACCCTGTTTTGAGAGATGAAGAACTTAATCCATTTTTTGCTGTGCTAAAAATGCAAAAAAACCCGATCCAAACAAATCAAATAAAATTCTAGACATTAGAAATATGTTGAAGAAGATGATCACAACACCAGTGACATTTACTTGTTGAGTCAATTCTCCGAAAAAGAAAAACATTTGTATTGTATTGAAAAAGAACAATTGCGAGACTTTTATTTGCATTTAAGATTTCTACCCATTTTTACGAGGTGATTGAATGAATTTGCTGTGTTAAAAGTACCAGACAAAGCAAATAAAATTCCAGACGCTAGAAATTAAGTAGAAAAGAAGATTTCTGTTTAACATTTATCATACTCTCTAATTGTGTGAATTCCCCAAAAAATTCATTTGTATTAAATTGAAACCAGGAAGTGAGGAAGTTAGGTAAAGAACCTGGTACGCAGAAGGATAATGAAGTTGGTACATTTAAAGGACTGCGACAAAATATATAATAATAAAAATAAGAAAGAAAGAAACAATAAGAAATTCAAATACGAGGGCGTTCCTAAAAGTAGCCTACGTAACAAAAAAAGACATAAAAATTTGGACAAAATTTTTTTTATTTTTCAACATAATCCCCTTTTTTTGATACACTTTTTCCAGCGATATTCGATGTCTTCTATACGCTGGTCATAGTAACTGTCAAACTCCTTAAAACAGTCATCAACCGCAGACGCCACCTCTTCACTGTTAGGAAATTTTTTACCACAGAGACGTTCTTTCAAGTTTGCACATAGAAAATAGTCCGAGAAGCAGGTCCAACTTTTATTCATTAATTTTGGCCATCAACTGGAGGCTGGTTTTGATGCAACAACACTCTCTTTTTCGCCAAATGTGGTCTTTTTCCATAATTTCACCATTAATACAAATAACTCCATGCACATCACAAAAAACAGACGCCATGATCTGCAAGCAAGCATGGAACTTCTTCTGTGGTCATGATTCTCCCATTCCAGTACACTGCTTTGACTGTTCCCTTGTCTCAAGTGTGAAGCGGTGGACTCATGTGTCATTCATAGTTATAAATCGACGCAAAAATTCGGTTTTATTGGGGTGAATCATTGCCAAACACTCTACTAAAACATATTCACGACGCTGTTTTTGCTCTATTGAAAGCATGCGCGGCACTCATCTTGCACACATCTTTCTCATTTTCGGTAAATATACGATGTAAAGCACTTTTTGAAATGCCTATCATTTCAGCTGGCTCACGCACCTTCAGCCAATTATTATCCAATACCATTTTATAGATTTTCTTAACCGTGTCTAGAGTGCACATCTAAATTGGTTGACCATTACGATATTCGCCTTGGCAGCTCGTACGGCCTCATTTAAACTCTGCTACCCAATATTTTACAGACATAAACGAAGGAGCGGACTCCCCTAGAGTAGAATCTAGATCGGCTTTAATATTGGTTGCACTAAGATCTTTTAAATTTAAATATTGAGTTGATTAATTTTTTCCATGTTTACAAATTCACTGAAAACGTAGCACCTTGAAACTTAAAACATATGTTCTATAAGGTTGCCACTTTTCACCAAAATAATTTTTTTCAAACTACCATCACCATTTATACATCGGGTCGGCTATTTTTGAGATAGCCCTCGTAACTCTTTTGTTTCTATGGACATACGAGTATTTTATTTATTTTTTTATTGACAATTCAATTTTATTTTATACAACTAATTGATTTCGAAGATGATAGACTGTAGTAAATGAGCTCCATGCTCATTCATGCTTATGCGACACCTGATCAGAAATTGCGAGATTGCCTCAATAATTGTTTCAAAGGACTACTTCAATTCAGTCAAATTCTTTGGTTTCGTTTTGTACACCTCTTGCAATAAGTGGAGTTTCTAGATATTAATTTGTTTCGCAATTTTTGTTGGAGCTCCGCCATAACCGGTTTAGCTATGTGCGCAATTGTTCCATCATGCTGGAACCAAACGCAATTGAAACGGATACGTCTTTGGCGCAGTTCTGCATAAAAAAAAAACTCATTTAACATATTAAAACATCTGTCCCCATTGGCAGTTGACAGTAGCATGATTCGTGCGCCACAAAGTATAATTGTTTCTTTTAAAGTATTGTTCTATTGAAAGACAAATAATACGATAAATAACCCAGTGGTCGGTCGTATTAGATGTTTTTATATTAAATTTGAGGATATTTCATTTTATTTATTTATTTTTTTTTTGTCGACAATATTTTCTGACCGATTTTTCATGATATGTTTTGGGTCTATTTTTAGTCCATATCTTTTGTCGCCGCTTCTAATTGCTTTGTTCTATATTCCAGTTGTTATTCTCTGAATTTCAATTAATATTTTGTACATTTTATATGATGATTCCTTAACTATTGTTATTATTTCCTGAACTTTAATCAATCCTTTATAGAATTCATGAGAGTATTCTATATTTTAAATTGATTTGTTTGAAATTTGTTTTTTTCAGAATTTCATATAGTAATTTGATTTTCGTTCGATCTGTTTTTTTTTTTCAAATTTGAGTAAGAAATTTTAATTTTTAATAGTCTTCTTTTTGTTTTTGAATTTCAAACAAGAACTATACTTTTTGTGTAATGTTTTCTGAATTTTTAATAAACACTCAATTGTAATTTCTAAAATTTTCGATCACCCTTTTAAGTAAATGATAAATCATGTCAGCATAATTTCATGGCAGCGTCTCATGTGATATAGTAGAGAATATAGAATATAGTAGGAATATATAGAATATAGTAGGAATTCAGAAAACACTTTTTACGTTTCAGGAAAACATTAAAAAAAAACAAATAATTGACGGCAAAAAACATAGCGTATTTTTTACTTAACTAAACCGTGGACATCTGATAACAGAGTATCTTAGCTCAGAACAATAACAGCCACATTCGCCCACAAACCCAAACGACAAATATATAAACAGAAGATAACAAAGTTTAAATGAATCCCCGTTTCCGCTTAATAATAAAAATCATATCCAATTAATTCTCCAGAAGTTGTATACATTAAACGGAATAAAAAAAACGGTATAAAATTAAACGGAAAGAGATACACATGTTTATGGAAGTCAAGAACCTGAACATTTTGCAATTTTGGGTTGATTGGTGTTGGCTGTCATTATGATGTCGGAAGCAATATTACGCACGTTATGAAAAAAAAGAATCCACTCAAAAAAATTAATCTAACTCTGTTCACACTTTGTCAATTGTTTAAAAAAAGAAAAGAAAAAAACATTAAGTTTGCCCGGATTTTGAAAACAATTGAAAACAATTTTCTCATACAAACATCTTTTGAAAAAAATCTTAACTTTTCAATATCTTTCTATCGATAGCGTAAGAAAAGAAATCATTAAACATTTTAATCCATCCCAACGTAATGTTGCCCCAATAAAAAATTTTAAAATAAAAATTTTAAATCCCTTTAAGTTGAAATTTTAAAGATCAATTCTCGCACATTTTTCACAGACTCTCTTAAAATTTAAAAATTTTGATTTTAAGAGAGTCTGATGTTTTTTCCAATATGTGAGTTGAAAAATTGCGCAGCTCTTTTCAAATGGCAAAACAATGACCCCCTTTACCTGCGAGGCAAATATAAACATGGCTGCCAACTTTAAAGATTCTTTTTTTTTTTGACGAATTTGCATCCACAAGAAGAACAAAATTATGTGATGATTAAAAGATGTTTGCAACAATTTTCCTAGTTTCTTTCGTGTTTTGAGATTTTACATACATTAATACACATATCGTATTTTGTAAATAAATATCTTTATAAGAGGGAGGTCCTAAAACTAGCCGACCCGACGTATAGATGGCGCCAGCCAGTAGTTTGAAAAAATTTATTATGGTAAAAAGTTTCCATCTTATAAAACATATGTTTTAAGTTTCAAGGCTCCAACTTGTTTAGAATTTTTAGTTGAACCATCAAAACTAAACGATCTCAGTGAATTTGTAAACATGGAAATGGTTGGTTACCGTTATGTAATTCAATAATTTCATTTTAAAGGTCTCAGTCCAACCAAAAACCGAGCTGGATTCTACTCTAGCGGAGTCTGCACCTACATTTACAATTGTTAAATATTGAGTTTAAACAAGGCCGTGCGAGCTGCCAAGGCGAACTCCGTAGTGGTCGACCATTTAAGATGTCCACGCCAGACACGGCGTGGACAATATCCACAAAATGATATTGGATAATCGTCTGCTGAAGGTAAGTGAGGCATTTCAAAAACTACTATACATCGCATATTAACCGAAAATTTGAAGATAAAGCTGTGCGCAAGACGGGTGCCGCGCATGCTTTCAACAAAGCAGAAACAGCGTCGTGAATACGTTTCCGTACATTGTTTGGCGATGGTTCTCCGCATCCTAATTTTTGCGTTGATTTATAACCATGGATGAAACAGAGGTTCGTCACTTCACATCTGAGACAAAAGAATAGTCAAAGCAGTGAACTCAGATGGGAGAATCGTGTCCAAAGAAGGCGATTACGATTCCATCTGCAGGCACTTTCATGGCCTCTGTTTTTTGCGATGCGCATGGGATCATTTTTATTGATTATCTTCTTTGTTAGGTCGGCTAGTTTTGGGACCGCTCTCGTATACTATGTCAAACAAAATTCCCTCTAACACCTTACTGAGGTTCCTATTTAATCATAAATAACTTTTATATATGTACATAAAATTATATTAAATTAAATCTTTTGAACGAATATTGATTTTCGGTATTTTAACATTCATCAGAATCAATTATTTTGATAAAAATACATTTTTTCCAAAGAATTATTGAAGTGAACGAGTAATGATGTGATTCACTGTATGTCCCCATCCGCTTGACGGACTTTTCTTTTGAAAAGCTTGTATAGCTGAAAGCGAATATACCCGGTCATTCTAGCTATTAAACAGTTAGTATGTAATATATGTAGTACATATTATGTACATAAGTTATATATATACAATGTATACAATATGTGTATATGTGTGAAATTCATATTATGAATATTTTGTTTTTTTTTTTGTTTTTGAAAATATCAAAATAATTGATTCTAATTCGAGCTAATTGAATATGTAATTGCATTAGTAGAAGTCAATTAGATTTCTAATTGTAAAAGTAAACCAATTTTTTTTGGTAAAGGCAACTAATTGCAATTAGTTTTACAATTAGAATAAAAATTTCAATTATCTAATGGGAATTAGTTGAACTATTTCTAATTGTTTCATAAATTAGACAATATAAACCATTTGCATCAATTGCTAATGCTAATTGCAATTTAACATGTATGCTTTAAAGACAATACAATAAATTTGAATGAACATTAAATGTTTTGTATTTTATGTACAACTTTTTGGTGCTATCTTGACACAAATTGCATTTTTTTCATAGAGTACTTAAAAAAACTGATCCGTATTTCAAAAATGTACGAAGTGTGTTCAAACAAATAAGTTGAATTTTCATTTTTCTCAAAAAAATATTTATTTATCCATCAATTTCTATTTTATCCCCTTCAAAATAGTCCTCCTCAGATATAATACACTTTTGGCAGCGTTTTTTCCAATCCTCGAAGCAGTTATATGCAATTTTTGGTGTGTCCTTGAGCTCTCTCAGCGATTCGGCTTTTATCTCCTCAGTTATCGCAAAACGCCATCCTTTTGGGTCTCTTCAATCTTGGGAACAGGAAAAGTTGCTGGGGGCCAAATCTGGTGAATACGGTGGCTGAGGCATGATAACGGTATTGTTTTTGGCCAAATAATCACTCACAAGCAAAGAGGATCGAGTAGATGCATTATCATGACGCAAAAGCCATGAATTTTTCCCCATGATTCCGGGCGTTTTTTTCGTATTGCTTCACGCAAGCGGCTCATAACTTCAAGCTAATTCTCCTTATTTACCGTACGACCTTGTGGTAAGAACTCCTGATGCACTACGCCATGGTAATCGAAGAAAACAGTGTGCAAAACCTTGACATTTGATCGAACTTGACGTGCTTTTTTGTGGTCTTGGCTCTCCTGGACTCTTCCATTGGGACGATTGGGCTTTGGTTTCGATGTCATAGCCATATACCCATGATTCGTCACCAGTTATGACGATTTTAAGCAAATCTGGATTATCGTTGACGTCATTCAACAATTCCTGAGCGACGCTCATGCGACGTTGTTTTTGGTCAAAATTCAGCAATTTTGGAATGAACTCCGCGGCCACACGCTTCATGCCCAAAATTTGCGAAAAGATTGCATGGCATGAGCTAACCGATATGCCGACATCTTCAGCAACTTCTGTAATTGTGATTCGACGATTCTCCCCAACAATTTTCTTCACTTTCTCAACATTTTCATCTATTGTTGATGTGCTGGGACATTCAAAGCGAGCGTCGTCATTCACATCTTCTCGACCATCTGTGAAAAGCTTGTACCACTTACTTGTAAACATATTTTTGACTCAGAGTACTCTCACCATAAGACTCCCACTCTCAACATTTCAAGCGTTTTTGGGGACTTAATTGCATTTTTTACACAAAATTTGATGCAACTTCTTTGATCCATTTTTTTGATAGCAGAAAATCGCCGAACACGCAAAACACTTATCATTTGTATGCCTCTCACAAACAAACTAAACAAGCTTTATGGATATAAAACCGTCAACATATCTTCGAGACGAGGCCAAGTCCGGTGAATACGGTGGCTGAGGTTTTGTTTTTGGTCAAAAACTCACGCACAAGCATCGATGTGTGAGCTGGTGAGTTATCATGGTGCAAAATCCATGTGCGTTTCTGACGAATTGCTTCGCGCAAACGGCGCATAACTTCAAGGTAGTATTCCTTATTGACCGTACGACCTTGTGACAAGAATTTATGATGCGCCACGCCATTGCTATCGAAGAAAACAGTGAGCGAAACCTTCACCTTCATAAAAAAAAAAAAATAATATTCGAAAGTCGAATGTACGTAGCCTGCGAGATTTAAAAATGCACTTTATTTTTTGAACATACCTCGTACATTTTAATTTCAAACAGTTCAAAATTTTCAACAATATTTGTCAATTGCAACAGCTTTTACAAGAGAGAAGAGAAAGGAGACTACATTTGAAATACATGTGTCACTTCGAAAGCTCTTGTGTTTTGATAAAAAAAATATGGAAATCTTTCATGTAGATGGATTTATAAATGCATTTGATAGGTTTAAAATCAGACCATAATGAAAATGTACTCAAATGAAAGAAACATGTAATGGCAATCTAAATGCAAAAACATTCCCAAATGATACCCTTTTGATTTACAAATCATGTGCTAATAAATTCGACTATGTGCATGTGTTTTTCACCGACATTTGGTACCTCAACCGATTCTGGGGATACCACATATTTAAATATTTTCCCCGATTTCCCGGCAAATGAAAAAGTCTAGGAAAATGCAATCTCTAGTACAAAGCTAAACACCAACTTTAGTTTATTTCACAAAACTACGTCAAAATTATTTCAACCAAAAGTAGACAAATCTACAAGCATAAGCTTCTGTTCTGTGTGTTATTTAAGTGAACCTATTTGGCTAATAGCAATATGATTTTATAATTTTTTTTTTTTTAATATTTGTTCTATTTATTTTTAAATAACAGTATGTTCTTGCCAAATAATATAACATGAGATCCGATAACAAGAAAGAAACCAAAAAAAAAAAAAAGAATAAAAAAAAAACAGTGACTGTAAATAAAGTGGCGCCACCTCCAACTCGTCAGCAATAAACAGCTTATCAGTAAAAGTTTTGAATTTTACGTAACCCCAAGGAAAGAAAGTCTAGAGGTCTAGTATCACAGGATATAGACCGACAATTCATTCATCAGTTCTAAGTTAAATTAACCATTCACCGAACGGATATGTTAATAAAGTCTTGGTTTCATGGTTTTGTGCCTCCACTGTAAGACATGGATGTTAATACAGTCCGAGAAACAATTCTATTACTGCACTCATCCGTACAACTTTACATTTCGATGATCTGAAATGACTACCCAGGTGAAGCGATTTTTCTGTTGGATCTTTTGAAGTCTAAGGTGGCCGTGGAGACGATTTATTCGTTATCACGCAATTATTACCACATCAAGAATTTTTTATTAAAACCCTGAGTCGTATATCGAAAGAACTCCTGCGCAAATTGTGCATCATCTTTATTGACTGAGTACTAATGATACATCATTCATCACGTGCCTGGGCCTTGGCTTCGTCACTCAAATATCCAACTATATGAAGAATACAACACAAATCAAAAGCTATATGTACAGTTTAAAGGCTCTTCGTTTGCATAATGGGAATAAAAAACCATTCATACCAACAAGAAGGGTGTGCTCACCAAGAGTCAATAAAAATTTAAAAAAATTATCAAGGATTTTCGGACAAAAGCATGCTAGGAGGCTATTGCTGGACTCTAGTGCGTGAAACCAAACCAACAAAATGCAAACGACATTCAAATAACGCCATTTACTTTTAAAATTCATTGATTTTTAAATAAACCACTGATTTTTTTTTTTGTCTTGAAAACCTGACGCGATAGAGAAAAACCAATTACAGATTCGAATTCAACCTACCAAATAACCCTAGGAAAGATAATTGGTTGCTCCAACCCAAAAACTTGTTGGCTAGTGTAAGTGATCATTTTCAGCTCATCGCTAACGTTTTTACCCGCAATTCTTAAGAAAAGATACTATGTGTGATCAAAAAATAATCGTTATTTTCAAAGATGCGAGGTGTGATCAAAAAATAACCGTTATTTTAAATTTTTTCAAAAAGTATTTATTTATTCATCAATAACTATCTTGTCTCCTTCAAAGAATAATACAGATATGTATAATACACCCCTCAGATATAATACACTTATGCCAGCGTTTTTTCCAATCCTCGAAACACCTCTGAAACGTGCTTTTTGTGTATCGCCAACAGCTCCTGTGTCGATTTTTCTCTCATCCCCTCAATCGTAGCAAAACGCTTTCCTTTCATCGGTGTCTTCAGTTTTGGGAAGAGAAAAAAGTCAGCGGGGGCCAAGTCCGGTGAATACGGTGGCTGAGGCATGCTTGCGGTTTTGTTTTTAGCCAAAAACTTACGCACAAGCATCGATGTGTGAGCTGGTGCGTTATCATGGTGCAAAATCCATGATTGGTTTTTCCACAATTCTGTGCGTTTCTGACAAATTGCTTCGCGCCAACGGCGCATAACTTCAAGGTAGTATTCCTTATTGACCGTACGACCTTGTGGCAAGAATTCATGATGCACCACGCCATTGCTATCGAAGAAAACATTGAGCAAAACCTTCACATTTGACCGAACTTAACATCCTTTTTTCGGTCTTGGCTCTCCTGGACGCTTCCATTGGGATTCCATTCCATGATTCGTCACCAGTTATGACCTTTTTGAGGAAATTTGGATCGTTGTTGACGACGTTCAACAGCTCCTGAGCAATGTCCATGCGACGTTGTTTTTGCTCAAAATTTAGCAATTTTGCAACAATCTTCGCTGCCGCACGTTTCATGCCTAAAACATCCGTAAAAATTGCTTGGCATGAGCCGAACGATATGCCAACATCATCAGCAACCTCTCTAATAGTGATTAGATGATTATCCAAAATCATTTTCTTCACTGCTTCAATGTTTTCATCGGTTGTTGACGTGCTCGGGCGACCAGGACGAGCATCGTCATTGACATCTTCTCGAATTTGTGTTCTGCTCATAGTAAACTCGCCAAACGCCACAGTCAACATTTCAAATGTCCTTGCACATTTAATTTCATTTTTACACAAAACTTAATACAGTTTCTTTGATCCACTTTTTTTTTAGAATGGTAAAAAATCGAAGAGCACACCAAAATACGACTAACAAAAACAAACTGACAATCCAAAATGCCTGATATGGTCAACATATATAACAGACATGTGTACCAACATAACAGAAAAAAAATGCGAAAATCGAACTAAAATTTGAAAATAACGGTTATTTTTTGATCACACCTCGTACTGCTATTCTAGTCTCATTTTGGCCTGACATAGAGAAATCTATGCCATCGTTGTTAATTGTCCTGATAGCTTTACTAGTGATGCTATTCGGAAGTAGTAACTCGTGGAAGCGCTCTTTCCATATTGCCACGCATTACACAAATCTGTAAGCGAATTCCCTTCGTTGTTCTTACAGGAGAAAGCCCTTCACGAAAACTTTTACTCTTTTCACTCTTAACTTTTTGTTAGAATTTTCGGCCATGAACTCTATCCCAATACCTTTCTACACCTGCTCTCCTACTATCTCTGTCCGCAACTGCCTCTTCAGCTTCAAAGGACGTTCTGTTCGTCTTTTCTTCTCTTATAGCATTCCCTCACATCAGGTGTTATGATTGCATGCTGCATCCTTTTTTCCACAGACGTTATTTGACATTCTTCATCATACCGCCCCTTACATGAGTGAGGTTTTTCAAATCCAAGTAAGATTACTGCACCAATTGCAATGTGTTGCCACCGTAGATTAGGGCCACTCTAGATTAGGGGCATTTTGAAATAGGGGGTTTTTGAAATAGTAAATGAAATAGTTTTTTGGAGTAGACTTGGTCTATTTGGCTGGTATGACTGGCTACGTACGTTTTTGCTTTGCTTCGTCTCATTTATATCTCAGCTGCAACCAGGCGGTTATTCGGACCACATGTACGCCCATTACATTAAAGACATACTTTCCTTCTATTACCACGTGATCAATGATGATTTCTCCCAATACAATCTTGTGATAGACAAATTGACTTTTCGTATGAAAATCGACTTCTATTATCATCAAGAAGTTCTGCGTTGCGTCAGAAGAGACCAGTCCGAATCCCTTATGTGTCGCTATGACGATTGAAATGTTCATCTGACGGACTAAAGACTCCCTCGCTTTCTATTGAAACATTATAATGTTCCAGAGGGGCTTATAAAACATATCATCCGAGAAAAAAATCTATTTCATATTAAAGCGGAATTATTTCGGTCGCTTATATGGTTAAACGGTGAGACACGGTGACTTTGTCTATTGTCAACTATAGTTCTACATTCAAATTCATGTGTTCTTGTATGATAGCTGTAGTAGATGTCATAATTGTTCCTTTGAGTGTATCCAATGCTTATCTTTGTCAATGTTGTCCCACAATCGGGTAGAGATACGGTCTCTACAAGGAGTCTGAACATTCCAGATACATAAACTCAGACCATGTGCCTGTAAGGTTGGCGAGCATTGTCAACATTTGAGGGAAACCATTCTTTTGTTGTTCTGTCTTGTCTATATAATGCCTTTTTTTTTTAAAGAATACTGGTTGTTACGTTGCGTTTAGAGTGGACTGTATGAAACGACTCTGAATTACAGCAAATAAAAGTATGTGTTACGTTGCGTTTAGAATGGACTGACTGTATGGAACGACTCGCCCATTTCATTACTAAATTTTACGATAACTAAAGCAAACTAATACTAGACTTAAAAGATTGATAAGCAAGGGAGCAAACATCTGTTGTCTTAAAGACGGGGTTATTTTTACATAATTTATGAATGTGATCCAATTGTTTGTTCTACACATTAAAATGTTTTATGATCGGGTTTATCTTTTATTTACTATACCGAATATTGCAAACAGATAAGTTGTTCCTAGATTTAAAAGTTATATTCCAGCATTAAGATTATTTTAATCTACTGATAAAATAAATAACCAATGCATAAAATTTCCTACTTTAAGAAACAGATGTGTGCACAGAAGATAAAGGATGTTCATACTTGAACACTGGTTTAATAATCACCGCTTCCGATCCTGGTTGTTTCAATAACCACTAGACTGTACCCCGTTATTTTCAATGTACACCGACTTTGCCAGATCTTACAGTGAAGGGTTATCAATTTAGTAGTTTCAAAACTGCTGGCCTGGCAATGCTGTCAGCTGTTAAATACCTGTCATCTGAAGTGTTATTTATTATATATTATAGTGAAAGGTTTGCCATTTACGAATATGGATCGCTTAACAACCGAAGAAGGCGTAAAAATGGTTGAAACTTACTACAAAAGTAGTGATTTAAACATGATTAATTTACGTTTTGGTGGTGTCAAGATCATGCGGTTTGACACCGTTAAACTTTTTTGTGGGGCTAGATAAAATATCGTGTTTACGCGCATAATCTCCAAACGTTGAAGCATTTGAAAACTAACATTCGTCAAGTTATCGCCGATATACCCCTCAAAATGTTCGAAAATGTAGTCGAAAACTACCTCAAAAGAATCCACTGTTGCAACCAATCCCAGAGGCCGTCATTTAAATGACATTGTATTTCGTAGATAATGACAAGGTCCAAGCATTGTAATAAAATAAAAATCATCGCTTATTGTGTGTGTTATTTAACTTTACTTTTAAAATCGAAAAACGGATAACGGTGTATTCGTATAATAGAATAGGTTTGAACGAAGAAATGTGTTCAAATATTTTCCAATAAGCAGTTTCATATATGATCGATAGAACCCGTCTATCGAAGTGTAAGTAGAACACCCGCCACCGCTACGCTCAAACGACCGACCGCAACTTTTCCTTGCCTCGTTGTTGATTTGCAGGCCGATATTATGTATTAAAATTATCAACAACGACATGTTGCTCAATACGGAATTTTTATATATTTCAATTTGCAAGGTTTTTTAGTTCACCGACCGCAATATTTGTGGGATGACGTCGCTCTCTATTGAACCAGTTGGGTTTTTAACTCAAACTCAGTTCCATCAATATTTATACTATATTTAAATATAATATTTTGCTCAGTCAACAAGCTACCGAAATATGTACCTATACTTATAATGAAAAAAATATTCTAAAGTGCATTCAATAAATAAAAATATTTGGAAATTTTGATTTAGATGTTTTCACCAAAAACAAATCCATTAAAAGAGAACACGAGAAAAAACAAAGATTTAGTTAATCCCTAGAAATTTTTATATACAGGGTGGGCCATATGAGTGTTGGCGATTTAATTCTTCAATTTCTCGGTAACGCGCGGCGCGGGGTGGGGCGGGGGATATGTTGTTCGCTGCGCCGCTTCCTGGAAATTTAGTCGCCATTTAGGAGCCGTACACGGGAGTGCAGCGTGCATTTTGTGTCCGAGCGTATTACGAAAACAATAAATCAGAGATTACTGCACGACGTTTGTATCGGTATGAACACGGTTTACACGATTTAAGTGATGTTCCAAGCGCCAATGTGATACGAAAATGGATCAGAATGTTCGAAACAACCGGCTCAACAGTACCAATTACGGTTCGTGGTCGCCCAGTTTCTGCAAGATCAGCCGACATTGTGGAGCGTGTTCGTGTTTCAGTTCAGCGAAATCCGCAACAGTCAACACGTAAAAGAAGTCAGTCTTTGGATGTCAAAAGAACAACTTTACGACGAATTTTGAAACGTGATTTGCATTTGAAGGCTTATAAGATTCAGATAGTCCAAGAATTAAAACCCGATGATGCCAATAACCGACTTAACTTTGTCAATTTGATGCTAGAGCGGTTCAACAAAAGGGGGGATATTGAATGGCCCCCACGTAGCCCCGATCTCTTTCCATGCGATTATTTTCTATGGGGCTACCTCAAATCGGTAGTCTGCGAGAATAATCCAACCAATTTAGAGCAGTTGAAGAGGAATATTATTCAGGAAAGCAACAAAATACCGAGAACAACTTTTCAACGAGTTTTCCAAAATTTGCGACTTCGGTTCCAAGAGTGTCAAGTAGCCGAGGGAAGCCATTTGGACAACATTATTTTTAAGTCTTAAAAATTCCCATGCTTCTACTTTTTAAAAATACAAATATATTTTTTTTATGTTTCGTAGTTTTTTTTTAATTGAATATTTAAACCGCCAACACCCTTATGGCCCGCCCTGAAATAAAGGCAATTTTATGGGATTTAGTTTCAATAGCAATTGTATTTAAAACACAACACGCAACATCGACATATACAGAGTTTTTAAAGTAAAGTAGAATTAATTAAAGTATAGTGATGCAAGTTATATTTGCTATCTTACTAAAGTGTCTACTAAATAATTTCCTACAAATGGAATTATAAAACAGTAAATTATATTGTAAGAAACTGTTCATTTTTTTTGTGGCTTCCACAAAGCATCTTCAGCGGTTTGTTGCCGTTGAAGATTGCACATGTAAGATTGCACTGGAGTATCGGACGTATTCAGGTGTTCTTTGGTCGACCACGGTTTTTTTAGTTTTGAGACTCCCATTCTAGCGCCATCTGGTATGACCCATCCAACTCCATTTTCTTCTGCTCAAATGATATAATATTTAAATGCGACAAACAGAGCAAAATCGGCGTACAAGCACTGTTGTACAGACACAACCAAGCACAGAGAAAACTAGAGATGCCAGACCTCCAAAATAGTCACAGCCTTCTCCAACTTACTCTTCCAATTCCTATGACAAAGCGTCCTTAAACTTGATATTCGTCACAAACGGTGGCATTATATTAAACTGCTGTATCAACAAAATAAGGTCAGTTTTCAGTTCAAAATTTACGTGGGTAAATCATTTCAGAAATACTTTTGCTTACGTGCACAAGTTTTCCTTACCCTGATAGTTGTAAGTTTTAGTTTTTAAGTACACGCCCAACACGGTTAAGAAAAGAGCTTTCACTCCACCATTCTAGCAGTGTAATAAAGCGGTCTTCTAACTCTCGCCTAAGTATCAGTACTCATTTTACACTCAATATATAAACTACTTATTTGAACGTCTAAAGTCCCTGCTTGGTAAAATAATCTCCATTTTGTGAACCCCAGAAATATAGGGTAAAACCTTGCCAATAAATGAAACTCATTGGATTATACAATCTTTAACCCCCGTTTTTTCTCATTCTCTTTTATATGAAATGAAAACACTGTCCGATCAACCCCCCGTATAAACAACTTTCTTTTCCTAAATTTGTAGGAGCGTGACTGACAACTATTCCAAATTTCACATCACAAATGTGTATTAAATTCTGTTTACAAAATGGAATTTCTATTGTGGAAACGTTTAGAATGTTGCAAAAGTTCTTTGGTGGAGCAGCTTTGTAGAAAAGAGATAGTTTACAAGTGGCATTGTTTGCAAAGAAGACCGAGAACGAGTTGAAGACAAAGAAAATCCAGAATGCCCGTTAATCTCTACAAATGAAATTCACATCCAACAAATCACACATTTGCTGCTCAAAAGCCATAGATAAACAATTGCTGAAGAAGTTTTACGCGTCTTGAAGGATATTTTGAGCCTCAGACGTTTCAAACCTCAATTGGTACCAAAATCAATAAATTTTTTGGAAGAGATGATTTCTTTCACGCACGTTATAAAATGCGTTATTACAGCAGATGAAATTTTTATCTAAGCCTATGATTTGGAAGCAATCGATCAATCTAGTGAATATTGTGCCGAAGTTGAAGCAAGACCAAAAAAATCGGTTCAAAGTCAGTTATTGTGCAAAAGTGTCAACAAGGAATATTATTTACATGTTGTAAACAGTTTTTGCAGAAAACTTTAGGCTTTGAACCACGACAATGCTTGAAAGGCGATGAAATAGATTTGGACAAATACAGGTTTTTTGAAAAAAAAAAAAAAAAAAAACAAATGGAAACCAGTTTAGTTTGTTGGGCGCATTAGTATTGCGCCCTCAAATGTAACTGAAACAAAAACATCGCATTTCACTACTGAAAAGCTGATGAAAGACATATCCTGGCACAACGTAGAATGTCAAATTTGGTCTATAGAAAAGAATACTGCATACATGATAACACTGCAGCCAATTGTAATGCATGTTACAAGGGAACGCTACACGGATGAGAAAGGGACAGAATATTTTTAGGCGAAAGAAATGATTAAAGCAAGAGCGGGAGGGTGAATATATGCAAAGAATATGGGATAAAAATAAAAAGATAAAAGATCTGCCAGAAAGTAAACGATGATAATAAGAAGCACACTCTGGTAAGGAGACGAAAACTTGCACACGGATTATGAAGAGGACATTTCCATAAATTCGTCAAGCAAGATTCCTAATACTTAGTTGACAGTTTTTGAGCTTCAAATATTGGATATCTTGGATGTGATTTTCACTGGTAGAGGCTGATGGTTGTCCGCGGTATATTTCGCGTATGTAAGTCTTTGAGCTCTCTCGGCGATTCGGTTTGTATCTCTCCCCAATCGTCGCAAAATGCCGTCTTTTCATGGGTCTCTTTAATATTGGGAACAGGAAAAAGTCGCAGGGGGCCAAATCTGGTGAATACGGTGGCTGAGGCATGATAACGGTGTTGTTTTTGGTCGAATAGTCTCTCACAAGCAAAGATGAGTGATCAGGTGCATTATCATGATGCAAAAGCAAGCCATGCATTTTTTCCACAATTCCGGACGTTTTTTTCGTATTGCGTCACGCAAGCGGCGCATAACTTTAAGATAAAACTCCTTATTTACCGTACGACCTTGTGATAAAAACTCCTGATGCACTACGCCATTATAATCGAAGAAAACAGAGAGCAAAACCTTGACATTTGATCGAACTTGGCGTTTTTTTTTTTTTTTTTTTTGGTCTTGACTCTCCTAGACTCTTCCATTGGGACGATTGGGCTTTGGTTTCGATGTCATAGCCATATACCCATGATTCGGTCGTTATGACCCTTTTAAGCAAACCTGGATCATCGTTGACGTCATTCAACAATTCCTGAGCGATGCTGATGCGACGTTGTTTTTAGTCAAAATTCAGCAATTTTGAAACGAATTTCGCTGCCACACGCTTCATGCCCAAAATTTCCGAAAAGATTGCACGGCATGAGCCAACCGATATGCCGACATCCTCAGCAACTTCTCTAGTTGTGATTCGACGATTCTCCATAACAATTTTCTTCACTTTCTCAACATTTTCATTGGTTGTTGATGTGCTGGGGCGTCCAGAGCGAGCGTCGCCATTCACATCTTCTCAACCTTCTGCGAAAACATTTTTTTGACTCAGAGTACGCTCACCGTATGCCGCTGTCTACATTTCAAGTGTTTTTGAGCACTTAATTCCATTTTTTTTTGCACAAAATTTGATGCAACTTTCTTGATCCATTTTTTTTTTTTTTTTTTTTTTTTTTTTTTTTTTTTTTTTTGATAGCAGAAAATCGCCGAACACGCAAAACACTTGTCTTATTAATGCCTCTCACAAACAAACTAAACATGCTATATGGATGAAACCGTCAACATATCTTCGAGACGAGTGTACCAGCATGAAAAAAAAAAATAATAATCGAATGTCGAATGTACTTAGCCCGTGAAATTTGAAAATTCACCTTTTTTTGAACACACCTCGTATTGGGAGATAAACAGTTATCTGATAATGAAGATTTTTCAATCGTCAACCACTTCAACTATCTATAAATCTTCAAAGTAACAAATACTATTTAATTAATTTGTTGTGTATAAATTATGTTAAATTAATTTATTAGGGTGACACTTATAATTTAAGTTGCGCATAATAACTGCTTGTGGAAGGACCACGTGTGTTATACCTTATCTTGTTCAACAAAACCTCCTTAATAAATTGTCCTTTTTAACACCAGCCAAACGATTCAATAAAAAACCAAAAAAAAATAGTTTATTCAGCTTTTCAGTTATTCGGCAACAGAACAAAAATTTGGCCGAATATAGCTTGCTATTGCACTGAAATTATACAACTGACATTCTCAGTTTTCGAAATATTTTTGAAATGGCTAATGGCCACACTAATAGTCATCAAGAGATAACAGTATTCAGGTGTGCATATGACACAATTGTAGCAAAACAGATCTAAGCGTCATTTGCTAGACACACATTCGTCATTCTGTAGCAGCACTTGCACTGATGTAACAGACCTTTGTTATAACTTTACTATGGATATTTGTTCTAATATTTGCAAAAATGTGTAAGTATATAAACGCCCTGATATTGCACTACAACCATTAGTTGATCATCTATCCTAGATCTTACACAGTCTGAAAATGCAACATTTTTCGGTTTCCCTGATGGCGAGTTTTGCTTTCATCGTCATGGCAACAGCCACTGATTATTGTTCGAAAAGCCTTTGTGGTGCTGGGGTTACGCACATTGCTTGTGGTAACAGCGGGGTAAGTTTCATCGAGAATATTTCGACAAATGGACTACAAATATACGAATTTTCATAAATCCAGAAATTTGCTTCCTCATGCCCTTCGGATGCCGCTTTGGTTGATATTGATGCCAACTTAAAAGCCACTTTGGTCAATGCCCACAATGTTAAACGTAATTTGGTAGCTGGTGGTGGTGCTGCCAATCATGACCCCGCTTGTCATATGGCCACCATGCAATGGGATGATGAGCTGGCTGCCATAGCGCAGCTTAATGTCAAACAATGTGCCATGGCTCATGACAAATGCCGCAATACCGACGCCTTCAAATATGCTGGACAAAATTTGGCCTGGATAGGTTACTATGGCACTCCCAACAATGCAGCTATGATGACTCGCGCTGTTGACATGTGGTACAGTGAGGTTGTTAATAGTAAAATGGACTATATTAAGGCATACCCCAACAACTATAATGGGCCGTAAGTTCCCATCTATTGTGAAGTGTTAACTGTCATTTAATTGCTACGTAAATTCACAGCACTATCGGACATTTCACTGTTATGGTAGCAGACCGTAACATTCGTGTTGGTTGTGCGGCTTCCACTTATTCGGTGACTGGTGCCTCATACAAAGCTTATTTAGTTGCTTGCAACTATGCCACTACTAACGTGGTCAACTTCCCCATCTACAGCAGCTGTAAAAAGGCTGCTTCTGCCTGCACTACCGGCACCAATCCAGTGTATCCCAACTTGTGTTCCACATCGGAAATATATGACGTTAACAAATGGTTCTAGACGTTGATAATTAAATACTAATGCACAATTTTATCATCGTTATTATTTATGGGCAAATTGGAGAAAAGTGGAAACTACCCTACACTTAAATATGGGTAATGTAAATACACAGTCGTCCGACGACTGCCTATATCGTCTATATCGACTGGTGCCCGGTAAAGGAGGACGCTGTGTAAGTTGAATTTATCTGGCTCCTTCCTAATTTTCGAAAAATCGTTGTAACAAATTACTAAATTGATTGAAATTACTAAGTTGATTTGGTCCATTTTAGGAGAGAGACTGCTGTGATTACCATGAGAAAATTCATTGGAATAGTTTTTTCTTTTTTTTTGAAACATTTTTAATTTATGATTTAAAATTACTAGAATTAACATCTAAATTAATTTAAGCCATCCACATGTCTGTTGCCTTGTTGGCCTTGAAATTGAAATTATGCTAAAAAACCTATATTGGCATTGAAACTGTGAATAGACGGAAGTAACACCGTAACAGAAGTATCCTTACTTTTCATTTAAAAAAATGAAATATTGAAAAAATAAATAAGTCTAAACAAAAATTGGATACATTAACAACTAAATGTTATTTTTCCTACAAAAATACTGCCTTTAAATGAATTTCACCGTATGTTCAGACTTGTGAGATGAATTAAAAATTTGATTGGACATACATTCTTTCGAAATAGTACAGGGAATTTGAAAAGGCAACTTAAAGAGATTCTCAAAATTCTACTTGCCGCTTAGTTGGCACAACTGTACTCTATACTGACGCGGAGTTTAAGCGTGATTTATCATTTAATTTGTTTGAAGTGTTCAATTTTGTCAGTTGATCTCAAGTGTGTTTTGCGATTTTTACAATGGATAAAAATGTCGAACAAAGAATTTATCTCAAATTTTGTACTGCGAACGGAATTCTGTGTGGGGCATCGATGAAAGTGTTCCCAGAAGACTTATAATGGATCAGCTTTATCAGAAGCACAGGCATATATGTACGAGTAAGTAGTACAGTGCATTCAAAAGCGTTCGAGTTGTGGCAAAGGATTTATTTATTAATTTATTTATTTATTTATTATAGTCTATGGATACAAATAGAATCCTTACAGACTAGCACCTAAATCTAAATAGTAAATACGAACATCATTTAATTACGTTATTTAAAATAATCTTGAAATTTTGATGTGAAAGACTTATATCTAATTGATTTGCATGTTTATTATATAATCTTAAAGCTTTTGTTAATGGCTCATTTAATGCATAATCATTTCTATGAAAACCAACATTAAAGAAAAATGAATTATTTCTCAGAGATCTAGGTGGTACGTTTATTTGAATAGCATGTAGTAAATCCTGACAGTCAACTAAACCCCAAATAATGCCATATAAGAAATTAAGTGACAGAATATCTCGTCTTGCTTCTAATGTTTTCAACCCTATTAGGGAACATTTATCCACATACGATGTGATATAGTTGGAAAGAGAATCAATTGATTGATAAAGTGTAAACTTAATAAATTTTTTCTGTATCCTTTCCACACGATTTATATGCACTTGAGCATTTGGTGCCCATATAAAAGAAGCGTACTCTAATTTTGATCTCACAAAGGATATAAATAAAGTCTTCTTTGTATGGTAGTCGAAGCTCTTATCAGAATTACGACGAATAAAGGCAAACATTGAGTAAGCTTTGGGCAGCATAAAGTTAAGATGGTTGTTAAAAGAAAGTTTAATGTCAAATAGTACTCCTAGATTTACTATTTCATCAACGGAGTGTAACCCGAGCCCCTTTATTGAATATGTAGATAATAAAATGTTTCGATGTCTATGAAATGACATAGTGAAACACTTGCTCACATTTAAAGGAAGGCCATTTGAATCTGACCAAGAAACAATTCTATCTAAATCATTTTGCAAATCCAAACTATCACGATCAGATGAAATTTGTTTAAATAATTTCAAGTCATCTGCATACAAAAGACATTGAGAAGATTTTAAACTAGCAGAAATATCATTTATGAAAATATTAAATAATAGTGGGCCTAAAATACTACCTTGCGGAATACCAGAAGGAGGAATAAACGAGTTGGACTGTGAACCATCGACAGATACCACAGAGCATCTACCAGTTAAGTAATGGCGGAACCATGACAACATTTCCGAACGAAACCCAATCTTAGCCAGTTTAGCCAAGAGAAGATTGTGAGGAACACGATCAAATGCCTTTGCAAAATCGGTGTAGATGCAGTCAACTTGAAGACCCTTTTGCCTCGCTCTGTTCGGCATTCAGCGTCTTTAACTGTAGTTAATATCGATAAAATATAGAAAATAGTGATTGAAAATTACATTTAAGTTTGAGAGAAATAGCTGCTGAACTTTCTCTGTCTCACTAATCAATTTGTAGCATTTTGCACGATTGTTGGGGTATGAAATGCATTGCCGCTAGTTTCGAAAGACCTGCATTTTATGCAAAAATTCAGCCGCATAAAAGTCGCTAAAGATATGCCAGGAAGAGCCAATTCCGACACCAATATTCATAAAACATATTATAATTGGTGATGAGATACGTGTTTGCGAGCTTGGCATACAAATCAGTCAATGATCCAACACCGAGAGAACACGTCAAAATCAATAAAAAGGATAGGTTGTATTGACTATATTTTTTGAATATCGCAGTGTTGTGCGCCCAAAACTCTTGCGAAAATGTTTGATGATAAAAACATAATATTATCTAGACTTTATTTCTTCGCAACAGAATAAAGACTGTTCGGCTTGCCAATTTATTTTGTATATTAGAAAGTAAGAAATATTAGAAAAATTGTGTTCTGAAGCAAATAGAGCTACTGTACAATTGTACAAATATTATCGACTTTTGCTCTGATAATATAATAATAAAACACACGAAACACGAAATTATTTGAACTGCAAACAAACATTTTTTTTAACATCAACAAAAAAGAAACATGTTTTACGATATACTTGCTTCTACAGAGTGAATATTTAAATATGGGGGTTATACATTTTTCATTTTCAAGTAAAGTTAAATAAAAAACACATAAATTATAATGCTGAATTGGTTACAGTAGTGGATACTTTTGAGGTAGTTTTCGAAAAAATACGGCAACAATGGCATTTCCACAATCACTTCTGGGTTCTCCGGCCCGCCACCATATGGGATAATTTTGCTTGTTGATGTAACCAACGAGTGAGAAATGAGCCTCATCGCTCAAGAAATTTTGTTTGATTGAAAGCCCACGTTCGAATCACCACTTTTGTAGTAAGTTTTAACCAATTTTACGGGTTCTTCGGTTGTTAAACGAACCATATTCGTAAATGGCAAAACTTTTAGTAAATAAATAACGCTTCAAATGAGAGATACTTAACAGCTGACAGCTTTGACAAACCGATGGTTTTGAAATCACAAAAAGGAGAATCCTATATAATTGGTATCTATATTTCTATAGAGCGGATATTTGTATAGTTAATGCGACGTCAATATTTGAATGCAAACAATCCAAAAACAATAATAGAACTCATCAATACACCAAAAACATCAATTCATTTACTGATGTCATAGATCGATTTTTAATAGCCGAGAATTGTGCTACAAACATAAAACGGGGACCAATGGCGACCGTTATTTGGAGATGTTGAAGGAGTTTTTTACCCAGAACTGCGCTGAAGACGTACCCGTTGTTTCCACAGCATTTGGTTCCAGCAAGTTGGAGAAACTGCACATGCTCGTATAGCCACACCGCTTATGACGGAACTCTAATGAAAATTCTCAAACAAACCAGAAACTCCACTTTCTAAAAGTCACCTGACCTGACTGCACCAACATTTTTTTATGGGGTTATGTCCAGCAAGAGGTGTACAAAATGGAACCAAGAAATTTGACCAAATTGAAGCTTCAACCCTTCAAGCCGCAATGAATAATTTTCTGATCAGGTGTCCTATATGCGTGAATGAGGATGGGGGTCATTTACGGTCTATCGTCTTCAAAACCAATTAGTTATATAATCATTACAATATACAATTCTCTATACAATACAATACAATTCTCTAATATTCAGAACTCTTTGTACATTAGACTACTATGAAATAAATTGCACATTGTACTAGGGAATGCAATTTCCCACAGTTTTCCCAAAAATTCTCGAAAATTCAATTATAACGTACTGACCGTAACAAATTTAGACGAAAGCAGCGTGAATGCAACCAGAATGACATATCGTGAGAGTCATGATTTGCTTTAAATCAAAATAAGTATAAATATACTAGCTGACCCGGCAAACGTTGTTTTGCCTTCAAAATGTTAATGTGGTAAAAAAAAAAAATAATTGCAAAAATTTCATCTCCAACGCCATCTATCACTTTAAATAAAACCTTTTAAACCTTCCGGAATACTCTACCAATAATTTAAGGCCAAAATGAGCCAAATCGGTCCAACCGTTCTCGAGCTTTAGCGAGACTAACGCACAGCAATTGATTTTTATATATATAGATTAAAGATTAAATAACGCTATTCAGTTCTCCTCTATTTATTCCTCTCCATCCTTTTGCCTACTTATTTACGACTAGAATGGAAATTTGCATCCATCATGATGATAAATTTTGAAAAACCTGTTCATTTCCAAATGACCAACGTTTGCGCGGTGTCAAAGATAAGTGGATTCTACGACCTGTTCTATCTTCGCTTGCCGTTAAACCCATTGTATGGGTTTCAATCATTCTCATTGCTAAGGACGACTGTAGTAAATTTCGCAAGTTTCGGCCGATGACTCAATATTATCAACGAACACTGTCAATATATTGCTTTTATTGGAGATGTGGTAGTAATTGTGTCGCACTGTGTAAAGCCAAGTTTAGTGTGAAATAGCACAACAAGTATAAGTTCCACATGAATATCAAAAGCTCGAATTATCAAATACAAGTCGGCAAAATGGTGATATGTGTAGATCTGTTTTTCTAGGGCCCTCTCCAGGATTTATAGTATGATTTACTAAGTCTGATGCCGCACTGGTAAGGTTCAGTCTGATCAGCTAGAATAGATTTTAGTCTTTCACATATAACCGTCGACAAAATCTTATAAGCGACAGATAAAAGACTGCAATTGATTTTTTTGAGCACAGGACACAACACGTTTATATTCCAATTATGGGGAATTAATTCGTTTAAACAAATAAATAAAACAAACAAATAAAATTATCAGCTCATGGCCATCGTTTCTTAACAACTCTGCTGGCAGGTCACCAGCATTATTAAGCCGTGCTATTACTCTTCTACTCTCGGTTGTGCACAATCTGAACCATCGTCGTTAATTGGCTTATAGTACCATCCGGAACTAGTAGCTTACAGAAGTGTTTTCTCCATAACTACAGCATACTCTTCGTAACAGTGGTTAGGTTTCCACCACTGACTTTATAGGAGGGAAATCCTGTCCCATAACCTTTGCTTTTAACGTATCAGAAGAATATAAAGGGCTTCGCTTATATTCCTTTCTATCAAAGTCATTACATCCACTTCTGTGAAGCTCTTTTCTCCCGTTAGTGTTGACTCATAGCAGAGTTGACTCGAATACTTATATCTATGCTTACAAAGAAAAACTCCTTGAGTAGAGAGTTAGGATACAGACGGGTTTATTTGTGATTGTAGTTGTTCTTATTTCAATGCACATTTACGTTCAATTTTTCCAAATAGCAGCATTTTAAAAATTATATAATACCACTAAATATAATGTAAGCGAAAGCTTATTTTAAAAGGCATGTTGTCATCTAAGAGCCATATCAAAATTCCATATGTTCCAAAAGTTATAACAAATTTCCATAATAGCGATTGCCTACAAAATACTCAATATCTATCTCAAAACAACAAAAACTGAGCTAAGTAATTTTTTCCATCATGACTGTGACTCCATTTACAACCAATTCCACGACCAAAGTAATAAGTATGGATTCAGACTTACTAAATTTTCCAACTATTGCATTTCTTATTTTAGCATTGAAATCTCCCAGAACAATCTCAATGTCTTTGGCCTCATCGTCTCTGTTTGCAGTAGAAACGTGAGTGGAAGGCTGAAAATCATGAGCAGCAGTTCAAATTATTTTCGTATATACTCTATACTTGTAAAACGTCAATTATATTGTTATATTGTACAATATGCTTGAAGAAACTTATCTTGCTAGTACTAACTGTTGTTGCAATACCATATGAAATTAACAACTAGTAAACCACTCTATCAGAGATCTGTTTGTTTAATAGAATTTTTCGCAGATTTTTTTCCACCAAAATCTTTTCAAACAGCAATCTATTCTCCAATAAAAATTGGCAGAACAAAATTTTACTTTCTAACAGAAATCATAGAAAACTAGTTTCTCTAATAAAGAACAATTTTAAAACTGATATTTAAAGTAAAGCCTATTTCCATAAACACGGATGCGAGAAGGCAAATAAATAATATTTATACAAAATTAACTTGAAGTTTTTCTTATCAAATATGATATTTGAATCATAATCTACGTTTATTTGGCGATAATAACACATATGTATGTTTAGTTCCCATTTCCAAGCTACCCGACAGCTATAAAAGCCAACCATTCGCTTTGAAAATGTGTCAGTTCCAGTTTTGACATTTCAATCGAAACCAATCATCAAAGTATCAAAAAATGAAGACCTTCACGGCACTCCTAAGCTGTGTCCTTTCCATTGGCTTTGTAGCGGCCACTGATTATTGCTCGCCGTCATTGTGTAGGCCTGGGTACAAACATATAGCTTGCGGCAATAGTGGTGTAAGTTATCGATTCCACAAAAAATGAGTCCTTAGGAGTTAATTGAGTTTCAATTTTAGAAATTTCTTCGATCTTGCCCTGCTAATGCAGCCATGGTCAAAATCGATGCCAAATTAAAAGCCCTTTTGGTCAAAGCCCACAATGAGAAACGTAATTTCATTGCCGGTGGTGGTGATCCCAAACATGATCCCGTTTGTCGCATGGCCACCATGCAATGGGATAACGAATTAGCTTCTCTGGCCGCCCTCAATGTCAGGCAGTGTAATATGGTTCATGATGAATGCCACAATAATGAAACTTTCAAATCCTCTGGACAAAATTTGGCCTGGGCGACCTACTTCGGTAAACCCAACCACGCAAAAATGCTGAAGCAGGCCGTCGATATGTGGTACAGCGAAGTCAAATATAGCAATATGGAAATTATTAATAGCTACCCCCGATTCAAAGACCCCGAAGATCCGTAAGTTATAAAACTTTTTGTTTAGGATAAATTTACAATTTAGTATTTTCGGTCTTCTTTCTTGGGTGTAGAGAATATGGCCATTTCACTGCTATGATGGGTGATCGCAACATTCGGGTTGGCTGTGCGGCTGCCACTTATTCTAAGCCTAGACAAGACAAGCAATATCTGATCGCCTGTAACTATGCCAGAGGCAATATGTTCTACCAGCCCACATACAAAAGCTGCTCTGCTGCTGGTACCTCCTGTACCACTGGGCCGAACCCGGCATACCCCAATTTATGTTCTACCTCGGAAGTTTATGACGTCAACAAATGATATTAGACTAGAGCCTATTTTGGATTTTAGACGTTCGAAAAAGTAGTACATTTGCAGTCGCATGTATAACTGTTATTTTATTGTAATTTACATAATATGAAATTTATGTATGTATGTAATTTACTAATATGAAAAAATAGAAACTAATATAATATATGCGCAAATATCATTTACTTATTATTTACCCCTGGAAGTCCAACTGACGTTGTTCAGACTTAATGGTGCACTCATATTTCCTATATCTGTAATGTGGCTTTGCACTTTCGATCGACCAAATGAATCTTGAAGTGTGTGAAATGCATGAATGTTTTTTTTTTTTGTTTGTTTGTAAAAGAGTTCAACAATCTAATCTAATCTATAAAAGGTTGAAATTACAAAGTTTTAAACTGAAAAAATCTCAGTGGAAATTATTTGCCGCTTATGTCCTTTCAATGTGACATAAATCCTTCATGTTGGAATAACTTTTGTAAATTAGTTATTCCAAACTACTCTTGATCGCCCTCTAGTGCGGCACATCAAGATTACTGTCTTGTCACGCGAATGTGAATTAACTTTCTAAATAGAGTTCCCCAAAATTCATGCAATAAACAAATGAATCATACATAATGTGCATTGTTTGTAGGACTGTGTGACTTGTGACATTGTGCTGTTGAAACCACATGTTGCCTACATAGTCCTGCCATATGTTCTGTTACACAATTTCCAGCGCTTATTGTTCAAAACTTCTTGCGGGAATAGAACCGTTAACTTTTTTTTCAGAACACATGCACTGATTAGTGAAGAATACTAGTCAGTTTGGTTTCAGTTTGCAATCTATTAACATGGAGTGGGGCGTTAAAGAGAATCGAGTCGGCGTAATAGCGTTGCATAAGTGCGGAAAGAGTGCTGGCCAAATTTTCGAGTTGCTAAAACCACTCGGAATATCAAGAATGTTCGTTTATCGTGCTATTGCTCGTTTCGGCGAATTGTCTGGAGTAGAAGACAGGCCAAAAAGTGGTCGCCCGCGCGTTGTCCGTACGAGTGCGGTAGTAACGGCAGTGCGTGAAAGAATTCGGAGAAATCCCCTTAGAAAGCAGAAAATCATGTCCAAGGAATTGGATATATCAACCAGATCCATGTCTAGGCTGATTTGAGATGATCTGTATATGAAAGCCTATCGTCGGTCCACAGGGCATCTTCTAACTCCTCAGCTAAAAAAAATAGGCTGGAAAGATGCAAGCGACTTTTGCAGTGACACGCGGACAATGGCCATGAAAACATTCTGTTTACGGATGAGAAAATTTTTACCGTGGAAGAAGTTTTCAACAAACAAAATGACAAGATTTATGCCACTTCATCTAAGGAAGCGAAAAAAGTTGTTCCAAGGGTTCAACGTGGCCATCATCCCTCTTCCGTAATGGTTTGGTGGGGGGTCTCCCACCATGGTGTCACATCCCTCCATTTCTGTGAAAAGGGCGTAAAAATTGGTGCAAAGGCTTACCAAAAAGATGTGTTAGAGGGTGTTGTGAAGGGTTTGACCAATACCCTTTTCAATGGACGTAGATGAATCTTCCAACAGGACTCTGCTCTTGCGCATAAAGCTAAAATCACACAGGAGTGGCTGAGAGTCAATATTCCTGGCTTTATAGCAGCAGAAGATTGACTATCGGGGAGTCCAGATCTCAATCCACTGGATTATGCTTTGTGGTCAGAATTGGAGAATATGGCTTGCAAGACTCCCCACAGAAATTTGGGAAGCTTTAAAACAGCATTAACCAGAGCAGCGTCCTCGATCTCCATGGAAATCGTACGTGCGGCTATAGCCCAATGGCCACACCGTTTGAAAGCTTGTGTTAATAACCAGTATTGTCTTCTAATAAATGAAATAATTTTGAATACAATATGAATATTGTTTTTTTTTTATCGCGTTTTATATTTGTAACAGAACATATGGCAGGACTAGGTATATACTTATGTTGTAATTTATGCACAAAACATTTGTATAGGGTGCCGCATAAGTAACATCAAGGCGACTGAATGCGTTCTTGTCCATCATTTGGTTTTAACTCGTAAACCAATTGCATCTTATATGGGAAAAGATATAATATATGAGTATGTAAAATTCTTGGCAAATACCACATAGACATCTCTAATTGCTGAGAACGTCGCCTGGTGGAAGTTTCGGGGTTTTCTTTAATACTTGCTTGCACTCTAGCAATGGTCACTTCATTTCGAACTGCACGAGGTCCTCCAGCACGCGGCAGATCACAGACAGCCCCCTGTTGCCCAAAACGCTGAACCAATCGGTAAATTGTTGAAAAAAATGTATTCACTGATCAAATCTTAACGTTCCTTATGAGCCACCCTATATTATTGTGCCGCAACATTGAGGACCATCGATTGTTTTTCTGACTATCTTCATTTCCATAGCCCAAAATCTGCACCAAACCGTAGTTTTTAAAATATTGAATAAAAATAATAATAACACTGGATTGTTACCAGTTTCCATATTTAAGCAACAACGCTTTCTTACTCAAATGCTGCAAAAATCTAATCGTCCGTGAATTTTGGTATACGTTTTATAAACAAAGTAAAAATTATTAGAAAATAAATCGCAAAAAAAAAATCAAATTTCCAATATGATAAACGTCGAATTGCTTTCACCTAGATGTCGGGTAGCTCGGGAGCAGTAACTAATCATATGTGTTGTTAACACTAAAATTATAATTTCTAATTAAGAACATTCATTAACATTTCTTTAAAATTTTAGAGTAAATACATTCTTTGGTAAGAAGTTCAATATTGGTTTAATTGTATATAAATTCTATTTATTTACATTTTCACACGCTAAAATCCGACACGTTTCTCGTTTTGTAAACACATCAATTTTAATGTTGTTTTTTTTTTTGATAAAAAAGGCTGACTTTCAGTAATTTATGTAGAAAACTGAAATCATGGTTTGCCAGTTTTTGAAAGCAGAAAAAAAGTAAATCTCCAATGAAAACTTATAAACACACTCCGGCGGTCACCTCGATGTTCGAATGAATCCTTCGAGTGGTCCCGAAATTGATAAGTTTCACAAACTGACGTTTCGAACACTCATTAGAGAGTATGCCCCTATATGAGTCTACGAAAAGAATGCTCTCAGACTCACTGAATGTGATAAGACCTCCATATCGCTAGTTTTTCATTTTCGGGACGCTTACAAACCTATGACCATGAACTGATTCCACAGTGCCCAGAACGACATAATCGTCCGTTACAATAAAAATGGAAGTGCCAATAATGAATTCTTTCTATACGTAGTATATCGGCGATGCTAGTTTTCTAGTGAGAGTTCTATTTTTCAGGCCTTACACATCTAT
>JAHXMU010026585.1:0-12202 GCA_019455685.1 Philornis downsi
TTTTTTTTTTGGAAAATACCAGTCTAAGTTGAATTTCGTTGCTCGTGTCACAATTATAATGACGTATTTAATGAATCGTTTCTATGGCATCTCATATACTTGACGTTCAGTTGACATTATAAGACTCCAAGACGCTTTCCTTGCAACTTCACCGAATTTATCACAACTTTCAAATACAATTTACAATTTAAAACGTTGTATATTTAATTAATTTTTGTGGTCATAACTTTATCGTTGCATATGAACAGTGTGTGTTCATGTTTACATAACTGTTGATATCTGTTGGTCCGTCCGTCTGTAGACATTTCCCAAGTTTTAATCACTCTGCTGACTTTCATACTGCAGGAAGAACGGGGCGACAGAAACAAAACCACAGTGTCTTGCGGAAGTAACTTCGGCTCAAATGATAAATTTCTCATGAAACTGTATCCGTTCATGCTGAGCTGCTGAGTTTCTTTCTTTTTATAATATTTTTTATTTCGTTTTCGTTCTCTTTCTTTTTCTTCTTTAAACTTACGCAAATACTTCGATATATGGGTGGACTATATAAACCCTTTCTTGGGGTTTAAACTAAGCATTAACCGAGATAATGGAAAGTCTTGCAATATTTACAATTTTTTTTCATGTCTCGTGTGGATTATGATGAGTAACGTCCCGTCGCGTACCGGTCTTATGGGTTTAATTTACAATTATACTTATAATTCAGGGAGGCCACTACGACCACCTCTTCCATTGCGACATAATTTTACGATTTTCTTATGTTTCATATCTTCGCTATTGCTATTACAATTATCAATTAGTTTTTTGTTGGAATTTTTTATGTTTTCCTCTTTGCTGTTCTTTTCCTAGGTCTGATAAAAAGTATGACACATTTTTTATATCAACGATATATAAATTAATGTGTTGCTATTTTTATGTACCACACTTGTGTCATATCTCAGACAATTTCCTTTATTGAAGTTAATATGAAATATTATTTTATTATTTAAGTGTTGTTGAAATTGTTTTTATGATTCGCATTATGCGACTTGCTCGACGCTTATTGCTCATCTCAGTAGTCGTTTAGTTAGCGAAAAATTTTAATGTGTCTGGTCGTAGCATGGGGCGCATGTTGAAAACTGAACAACGATTGAAACCCTACAAAATACAACAACAGGTTTAACATTCACACAAAAGGCAGTTCGCCTATTAAGGACAATGGTGTTAAAACGCTTCTACATTTGTGGTGAACTGGAAACTTTTGATGCTCCCTGTTGTAAAAATGATTCAGCAATATGCTAACAAACAGAGCAATCCTATATGGTCAGAGTGCAAATTAAAAGACAATTTAGACCAGCAAAATACAGCGTGAAAGCCAGCGCCTGCATAAGTGAGGGGATTGACCGTGGCAACTGCAATAGGGCACGCAACACTCGTTGTTATTGAACGGGGCATACAGGTAAATCAACAAATCTACCGTGAAAAGATTTTGAACAACACTTTGTTGCCTTGCACACGTAAACAATGGGGTAGAAGCCGTGTTTCAACAAGACTCGGCTCCAACCAGCAAAACCCCTGAAACTCAACATTTTTTACTAGAAAAAGTTCCCAGCTTTATTCACAACAATGGACATCATAGTCTCCGAAACTTAAACCCAATCGATTCTTCCACATGGTCCATTCTGGAGGCCAAAGTATCAATTAACAAATATAAAAAGGTTAGCGTCTTAAAAATTTCTTTTCGCTAATAACAGGACAAAATAGCACCAAACTGTCGTATTTACCGTGTGAAGCCTTCTCCGATAAACTTGATGCTATTATCCGTGACTATATAGAGTAATAACATATTTTTCTTAAAATGTGAAACATTTTTACAATAATCGTACATTGAAGTTTTTAAAACAGAAAATAATAAAAGTTGGCAAAATTATGTCATTTTTAATTGGTAAAAATTCGAGCGCTGAAATCTGTAAACAGACAAACTGTTTAGACGGATTTTGGCTCATCTAAAAGAAGAGTTTTTTTTGGACAAATTCCCATTGGTTCTAGATGCCCTGTGCAACCATTTATTGCTTTTTGAGGTCGGATCAGTTTGTTTCAAATATAAAAAATGGTTACTTTCTGATAGAATGTAGGAAAGCCTTCCATATTCTTTCACGAGATTAAAAGGAAATTTGATTATATATTTCATTTAGATAGGATCAGTTCATAAGCCGTTTGGGAAATTTTACAACTTTCAATTACAAAAATATGTATTTGACATATTGATGATTCAAATGGTCATTTTTTCCAATTATACAGAAAATCGGAATTAATCGTTTTGAGATGAAGCGTTTCCAAAAAGTCTCTATTATGGGAACTTGTTGTAACTTTCGAAATCTAGTAACCTTAAGGAAATACACAATTATTTTCAAAGGCTGCTGTTTCGAAAAATTGCCAGAATTTATGAGCTACATCGAATGTTGGAATGGAGATTGAACGAAAAAATCGACTTCGTCCCAAATCCACTCATATCGTTTTTACTTGTGACCACAGACGTAGTTTATACTAAGCATTTTTGTAAATTTGCACTTATGAATTTTTGCAATCATGCATTTTTGCAGTTATGCAGTTTCGGATTTTTTTTTTTTAATTTTACAATTTTACAATTATACTATTTAACAATATTACAATTTTAGAGTTTTACGATTTTACAATTTTTAAATTTTAAAAATTTATAACTTAACAATTTTACAATTTTACAATTTTACTATTTTATACTTTTACAATTTTGCAATTGTACAATTTTATAATTTTACAATTTTACTATTTTACACTTTTACAATTTTACAACATTACAATTTTACAAATATTTAATTTTACAATTTTATGATTTTACAATTTTAAAATTTTACAATTTTACAATTATACGACTTAACAATATTACAATATTAAGTTTTTGCAATTTTAGAATTTTACGATTTTACAATTTTCAAATTTTACAAATTTATAACTTAACAATCTTACAATTTTGCAATTTTATAATTTTACAATTTTACAATGTTACAATTTTACACTTTTACAATCTTACAATTTTACGATTTTACAATATTACAATTTACAGTCTTACAATGTTACAATTTTCCAATGTTACAATTTTACAATTTTTTAACTATAATTTACACAAAATTATGTAGTCATGCAATTTTGCAATCACTTAACTGCAATAGCAGCTTTTCAAATTTGAGATTATATATTTATTCAATTAGCCATTTATGCAATAATCTAATCGGTCAAGCTAACATATCTTTAATATTGTAATTCCTTAGCATTTGATATCCCCATAAATAATTTTTCTTGTGCGCAGATGTTGTACGTAATCAACTATTATTACCTTTGATCAAATTAAACACGTTTTTTCCGAAATCCCCCGAAAATTTCTCATACACTTAAATTTGTATTCGCCATGTGCATATTTGTATAGACAAGTTTTAGAATTTCTCATATTCTGGATTTTGGCTAAAAATCTCGATGGGAATTTTTCAAAGATAGTCTGTTATGATGGCATCCTGTATAGATGCCAGGAAATATATTAATTCCATAATAGAACAGCGTTTGGTATTGTACCTACTACAGAAAATATGTATGCATGTTAACTATTGAAGACAGTTATAAAAAAATTCTTCAAGTACGTCTTAAGCCAGTGCCGTAACAATTTTTGAAACTTCTTCCCCATTTTGAAGTGGGATCGCTTTTTGCTAATCTACATAGACAAACAGTGTAGACGGTCGATCGAATCAGCATTCCAAAAATTTGCAACATAAAAACAATTGTTTATTACAACATGCAAATAATTTTGTGTGCCACTTGATGGCCACGGACTTGCACGCATGAAACCACGAATGTACATACAGTTAATAGTACATATGCGTGTACATAAATAGTACAGATATGACAGCATATTGTGGCTGCAAAAAAAAAAAAAACAACAACATTCTTAGGTGTCGACAAACAGGCCAAACGGCTTGCAACCATCATTTTGCGGCATCATGCAACAGTCGCAAAGGCTGCACTGAACTGAATGCCTTTGTAATATTTTGCATCCAGGCTCTTAAGCCAGTGTAGTCTGCATCCCCATCACCACCACCACACAAATTACAGGCTTTGTGGTGGACCCTGACTAGCTGACAAACATTTCTCAACCAAAAATACGAAGCCTAGCTTTGCTGTAGCTGTCTGCTCCTCTAATTGGTATGTATCGCAGCATAACTTTTGCTGACTAACGCTTCAGCCGGCCAGTCAGTCAGCCAGCCAGCGAACCAGCCACCGAACCTCAATATCACTCTCTGGGGAGCCACACTAACATAGTAACTTTGAATTAAAAAATTTTCTGTTTCGAGTGTTTTGTTGTGTCTATGTTGCAAGACCTCTATCCGTCTGTCGGCTAATTGAGGCGTGTACTACTCGCTCCGGTTTTGTGTCCCAAAAGAAAATAAGTTGTTGTTGTTGCAACATCTCTCTCGTATACATATAATTTTATCTCATTTGTATTTGACTTCTCCTTATTATCGTTTTTATTTTTTCGTTTCAAGATATATTTTTCTTTTTTGCATTTCCGTTTCTTGTTTCCATTGGGCAACAGATAGTCAGAGCCATCGTGGTGATCTTGGAATTCATTCGTTGCCTTCTATAGTCGTTGTTCTTAAGATACAGATGTTGCTAACAAGTGGTTTCCAGAGCTACTGAGATGTTTGTTACTGGTCACAAAATGCGGTTAGTTTAGAATTATAATTAAATTTAATGATAGGATAATAACATTGTCTAATATTCTTTTTTTGAGACTCGATTATAGTCCGTGGAAAATTGAAAACACATCACCGATAACTGCATAATACCTTTTGTGAGATCTGAAGACCCTTCCTTCCCCTGTTACATCTAGTTATGGCTTGTTAGCAGATCTTTCTCGTTGCTAAAAGGTATCCACTGATGCTGCTCCTGGAAGGGGAAACAGAATACCTTGATCCCGAGTATCACTATATCATTGGGCTTAGTATAGCTGAAACTTTCATTTATCTCTAAATTTGCTTTTGTTTTTTTACATCACACATTGGAAAGTTCAAAGAAATATATGTCTTTCGAAGTTTTATTTTAATGCTTTTGGTTTAAAAAGCCTGAGAAAATTTGAGTTGGAAGCTGTTTCGGATGGACGTTAATTTCAGATAAGCTCACTATCGTGGAACATCCGTTGCACACATTTTAAAAACTACAGTAGAACTCCAATTATCCGAACTCCGATCAACCGAATCGCTGATTATCCGAAGCCATTAGCCATTAGCCATTGTGTTGTTGTCCTCCTACTCGTTCATATGTACATATGTACATTCTTTTATTTTTATATATTCTTTTTATGTACTTTTACTTCTTTTTTAGTTTACTAATGCATACAATGCCAAAAATAAGCTCTTTTACTTTAAAATCCCCTTTTTTCAGAAAAAGTCCAATTATCCGAATTTTTGATTATCCGAATGTGGTCCGGTCCCAATTGATTCGGATAATTGGAGTTCTACTGTAATTGATTTCTGTATGTACAACATTCTGCAAATATGACCATGCTATTAAAAGATTGCAACGTCTTCTGAAAGTCTTAAAAAAGCGTGCAGCAGAATATTCTCCGTAATAGTCGTTGTTAACGAGATGTCAGGCAGCAAGTTATTTGTTATTAATTTTGAGTTAAAATTTGCAAAATTCTCATCTTCGAAGCCCCTCAAATAAAATCGGCTACCATTGGAAATTAATACATATTGGATGGTTTGCAATAAATTTCAAAAAAGGTCCCATATTGCAATTTTCTCTTTTTGCATCCGACAGCCAAGAACAATTCAAAAAAAAAAAAAATGGTATTGTGTTAAAACTTACAAAAAATATAGCAAAAATTCTGAAATATTTCTCTGAGATAAAACAAAACATCCAAAACCAAAGATCCTAGCTTTACAGAATTTGAACTTCAGTCCTATATATCGTAAAGTGTAGTCAATAGAAATAGATTGAAGATTTTATGTAGAGGTTTTATTAGGTTTAGGTTTTATTTATTTATCTGGAATAATCCGATTTAGATTAAATATACTTTGTTTTGTTTGATAACTTGTTGCCACTTTGAAGGTAATTCTATTATGCCTCTCTCAGAAAAAAACCCCTTCATTAGTGGCAAAAAACTGGGGCAATCGATTTTAACAATCAATCAGCAAAACCATTCGCAATAGATAGGAATAGTACTAGTTCCGCACTGTAAGATGAGTCATAATCGATATGTGTTGTCTGAGAATGTACCAAATGGAACACAATTTGTTCTCTATTGGCCAAAACTGGCGACTTCTGAGTAATTGTTCCCATCAGACAGCCCATTTTATGAACAGCGCAGGTCCGAATTAGAAGTTTGTTCCTCGTGGAAGCTGCTCAAAACAGATGATTCCCTACCAATTCCATCAAACAATTAACAACAAATTACTGACTATAAATACTACCTCGGTCATCGTTTGAGCCGACTTACCGCAATGCGACCATTAGCGTTTTCGCTTGACGTTGGCGTAAGTAAAGCACCATCCAAATTATCACCATTATCATTACTCACAATTTGCTTTGGAAGTGGATTGGTTTTGTTGCAATTCAGCAGTGATTCGCAGATGGAAGTTCGGAGTTTTTATTTGCGTTAATTCATATGGCAGGAGCCATACATCTGATTTGACGATTATCATTAATCTATCGACTTTTTCGACAATTGACATTCTAGGGAACGGTGCATCTTTGTCATTAAAATTACCGGTAAGAAATCGACGAAATCCCAATGGCGCGTGATTGAAGAGAAGCCTTAAAATATGGCGTATTTACTCTATGCTGGTGTTTGCATTTGACGCACGTTTAAATAGTATCAGTTGAAGCTATCACAAAACTGTCTCAATACTTTTTGGATTTAGGAAAATAGAAGTCTTTCTAACATAACCTAGCATAACTAGATCACAGTGAGCTACAGTTAATGAAAGAGATTTAATGTGACAAATAATGAATTTATTTTTACTGCATCGTTATAGCGCGGCAATATCTGTAGTCACAACGACTTGGTTAGAGTTGAAACAAAATTGGGTTTATTCATTTCTATTGTCTCTATTCAGACGTTTATTTACGTATAATCCACGTTCCAAAATACGTTGTAGTTTGCAAGTTATAGTAATCTTTCATAACAGCGATTTTTGAAAAAAATTGCAATATTTCTAATATTTCTGTTTTCTTATATTACCGTCTATGCCCTTAACACGATTGCGGTCGTCTATTAGGCTTCACTTCGAAATTACCCGTATTTCGAAGGTTACGACAAATTCCTAATAATTGAAAACAGAAACGAGTTAAGTCGTTTAATGTCATAACAGCATCTCGAAGAGAATTTAAGTCATTCGAAAAAGAATAACATTTTCACGACATTCAAAAACGCATTATGTGCGTCTACTATATCAATTCTAAACGAGCACTTCTTGAGCTCCCTAAAATCTAAACAAATGAAGTGTAGTTATAAATTTAGCTGCACCGAGATGACGAGAATTTAGATGGTTTCGGCTTCGATATTCTTATGGCAAAAGCAAATCCTCATTTAGTCCTCATTTAGTCCTTACACATTACGTTAATAAAAAGTTATTTGTTTTTAACAATTTTGTAAGCTATATGGTCACTCAAGCTCAATAGAAGTTAAAATTCTATAATTTATATTTTAATGGCATATTTGTGTAGAACATTTTCATGTTTATCTTATACAAAACGATGGATTTGGCTTAATTGAACGTGATTGCACTTCTATAAACGTCTATGCGTATTTGCACAAATGCGTATTTGGTCAAATGCGTATTTGCGCAAATGCCTAATTGCACAAATGTATAATTGGGACTATATGTATTTGCATTTCATAATACCCATCAGGCCATAACCGGTTACTCAACTGGCACTTGTCAGTTTTTAAAACATCGTTTATTTATGGTTCCCCTTCTTGTGGCTTCACATTCAAGCTCTATTTTTGTCAATGTAGTTTTCTGGTCCCTCCTCTTTTTCTCCCTTCCCATTTTGGTGTAAGGCAGTGGTATTCACTGCGTTGATCACCCATTGCCAGTTGTGTTATTTTTTGTGTGCATTTTTTCCAATTTCTAACTTCCATTTTGCCAAGAATACTATCAACAGGAGTCATTATGGTAGTGGCCGAGTTGTTTTCCTTATCATTTCTATAGAGTTTGTAGACTTATTTCTGATTGCACTTTTCTTATCACTTTCTGTGTGTGCAGTAGTTTATCGTATTCGCCACATTCATCACATTACTTCATCGCTCACTTATGAAACACTTATGGCGAGTTGTGTGTTTTGTATGTCTTGTATGGCCCAAAGACGTTCTGCCATTGAACAACATATGTAAATGCTTCCACATGGTGTACAATGGAGTGCCTGACAACTGCCAGTGGAAAGTGTAAATAAGAAAATATTTGTGTGTTTTCTTTAATTGCAAGTTACTTTCATAAAATGTAGCTGTGTTTGAAGGAAACAATCGATGGAGATTAGAAAAATTTCCTGCTTTTAAATGTTTATTTTACCATGTTATTCAGAAGTGAACGTGTTAATTGTTAGCCCGATTGCAACGAGGGCGGTCTCAAAACTAACCGACATAACTAAGAAGACACACAAAAGTTCGGAAAACTTTTTTTTAGTTTTTAACATAACCTCCTGTTAGCTCGATACACTTTTTCCATCGACGTTCAATAGTTTCTATATCCTGTTTATAGTAAAAACTGTCAAATTCCTTAAAAGTGCCTTCAACCGCAGAATCCGCCTCTTCATTGTTGGCACGTTTTTGCCACCGAGCTATTTTTTCAAGTTTGCAAATAGAAAATAGTCCGAGGGAGCTAAATCTGACGAATGAGGTGCGTAATGAAGCAAATCGAAATTTAATTCATTAATTTTGGCCATCGCAATAGTGGATGTAGGAACCTAGAGCATTTTCTTGATGAAACAGCACTTTCTTTTTAGCCAAATGCGATCTTTTTTCCCATAATTTCATCACCTAAACGCTGCAGTAAATTAACATAATATTCGCCATTGATGGAGTTTCCTTCCTAAAGATAATCAATAAAAATAATCCCATACGCGTTCCAAAAAACACACGCCATGATCATGCACGCAGATGGAACCGTCTTCGCCTTCTTTGGACACGATTCTTCCATTCCAGTCTAATGTTTTGACGGTTCCTTTGTCTCAGGTTTGAAGTGGTGGACATATTTCGCATGCATGGCTATAAATCGGCACAAAAAGTCAACTTTATTGCGCTGAAACATCACTAAATACTCTATTGAAACATCTTCAAGACATTGTTTTTGCCCTATTGAAAGCAATCGTGGCATCCATATTGCGCACAGCTTTCTCACCTTCAAATCTTCAGTCAATATACGATGTATAGCGCTTTTTGGAACACCTATCATTTCAGCTAGTTCACGGACCTTCAGCCGATGATCATCGAATACCATTTTTTCTAGCCGTGGCTGGCCTCAATTGGTCGATCGCTACGATATTTTACAATCGTAAACGAAGGAACAGACTCCCCCAGAATAGAATCCAGCTTGGCTTTAATATTGGTTGGACTGAAATCTTACAAATGGAAATATTGAATTAGATAACAGTAACCAATTTTTTCCATGTTTACAGATTCGCTGCTAAAATAAAAATATTAAAAAAAACCTGACCTGAAACTAGAAACAAATATTTTATAAGTTTGTCACTTTTTACCGAAATAATTTTGTTTTCAAACTACTGGCACCACCTATACGTCAAGTCGGCCAGTTTTGTGCTTGTGAATAGATATTGATACCAATAGACGATTAGAACGATTTTGGTGGCATTCACCACTATGAGTATTCAGGCGAAATAGTCAACCTAAGACGAAATATTCCGAAAAGTGGTTACCGGTACTGTACCGTACAACATTCTCAACATGCTTCTGAAGATAATAACGAGGAAACCTGCAGTGAACGCGATTGTCAAAACTCTGCGAGTTGTTACTGCAGTCTTCTTAAGCATTGAGAAGAAGTTTGTCCTTAAACGAGAACAAAACCTGGTTATATGATTTGACGAAAAATAATCAACTCCTAAGCTTTGAGTTTGGAGTGCTCGATGATCCCTGTGTTCGATGATGAGCCCTGAACACTGCCGTCAATAGAACAGAAGATGCTAGGCTAGAATTTAAAGTTTAGAATTAGAATTTAGGAGAGGAGTATTACTTCCTTGATTGTTTATTTTTGTTTTTTTTTTTCTGGCAGTAGAGACGGGGGTTTCTATAAGAGACATAATGGAATCACCTTCAAAATGACAACAAATTATCGAACAGAACGGTGCTTATTTGACCTGAATCGGATCACTCTAAATAAAGTTTTCAATGTGCTGCAAAAATAATGGATTTTTATTTCACCTTATATAGCGATTGTGCTGACTGTCATGGTTTTCGAATCGATCAAAATGCTCATCCCAAATTTCTTCGACAATGAACTTGTTGGGCGAAACAGAAATGAGCAACCAAAACTCTGTTAGAATCACAAAGTCACAGAAATTTTATTAAAGTTTGAAGTGACTAAATGGAAAAAAGTGCAGGCGATCGAAGCACTTGGAATTCTTTTCTACGTGCAACGCATAATTGATAATAATTTCGATTGCAGTCACCATCTAAATAATAATTCTTGCTTTTATTACTCTGAACTGTCGAGGAAGGATTGTCGTTACAGTATCACGTAAATTTTTGGAAATATTCTTTCCAGTCATTTATTTTCAAAAACTTCCAAAAATATGTTGTCACTTCCTTGACGGAGTCACCTCTATGCCTACGAAATTCTTCTCTGTGTCATATTTTATGGCGAAAATGAAAGGGAAATTGCTTTCGGGGTGGTATTTTAATATGCAACACCTGCACTATAACTACTTATGCGCTATGCATTGGCGTCGTTGTTAATCACATATTTGAGAGCCATAACTTTTATTGCATTTGATGGCCGACTTTCGATCACGTTTTGGGGTTAACTTTATATTGCAGCCATATTTGAGCGCGTAAAATGACGGTGATAAGTAAGAAAACAAAAAACCTATGAAAAATGCCACAGATGGTTGACTCGCGAAGTGTTGCTAACTGACCATCGGGGTGGTGGCGGCGTAGTCGGTCTTGGTTTTATTGATGATAGGCCAACAATAACCTGCTGTTGGGTTAACACTTCCAATACCTATGACAGAAAATTCTTTAAATGACACAATAAATATGAATGCTTAGCGTTGTGTGTGTCTTTGTAGATATTTACTCACTTTTTTCGATTTTGCTATCCACGAAGAAAAAAAAATGAACAAAAAGTTGCAAATAAACTTGCCGATAAGGTATTTTCAATTGGTATCGTAGTGATTTCGAAAAATTGTTGTTTCTAGAACGCAATTTATAATCGTGCTTCACACCTTTTCTTCAGTTTACGCATATATCTCATTTAGTTCGGACAGACGGACAAGAGGGCTTTGCAATGCTTATAAAAAATTCTGAAGAAAAAGGGGAAAATTACCTACATTTTATTAATTTCATCAATTAATATTCCTTCTGTATAACTTCAAAAACAAAAATCAATGCATTTTCTTTGTTTATTCTATAACATAGAATAATCACATTAAAATAATTAAAAAAGTATTATATTTTACATTTCTTTTGATTTTTTTTTTTTTGCAGTTTTTACTTTTTACATATTTTATAAATTTATCTTCATTGTGTAATAAAAGTGTTTGTTTTTGTTTACTAAAATGAACATATACAGAAGGTTTTGGGTAAGTTTGATTTAATAAAGAATGTCTTACATTCAAAAGATATGAGGTTGTCTGTGTGTTGCGCATAGGCTTTTGAGTCATTCATCTTATCGAGATAAAGATTTGAAAAATTTGTTATTAACCTATCGGTTATGGTTTTTAAAGCAGAACAATCAATACGCGATACAGCTACCTATCATACGAGTCATTTGTTATAAGTATGCAAAAGGTGATTTTTTATTGTATTTTTTTTTTTTAATCGAATAAAACACTCAAATTTGCATCATATTTTAACGTTTTTATTGGAATCGATAAATTGGTCTTTGCCATTTAATTTTTAAAGATGATTTCACGTAAATGTTGTCCGCGGCTCCGTCTCAAAATGTCAATTTGGAAGGTC
>JAHXMU010026586.1:0-22020 GCA_019455685.1 Philornis downsi
TTGCAATTAGTGCACCATCCTATAAGATTGTAAAATCGTTAACAGAAGGCATTTAACTTATATTATAAATAATAAATTGTATGAGCTATATAGCAACTTAGACAAGTGCATCAAACTACAGTGACGGCGTTTTCTTTTCATGTTGCGCAGATGGATGAATACGTCTTACCATTGTAAACCCTCAAAAATAATTTCAATGGGCGGCACAGAAATTTTTTTTTTTTAATATTAGTTTTATTATTGAATCTGTCTTTTCGACATTCACAATAAATATTCAAATTTTAACCTAAAGATATTAATGTCGGTACTGCCACTGCAATACTCAGCTTTTAGTTCGAAAAACACTCATATAGCCAAATCTAGAGTTTGCAATCTTTTGAGACGCTTATGACCCTCAAGCGAAAGCAGTTCTCTCGCATATGGATTGGGATGATCAGTAATTTTATCAATGTAGTTTATGCATGATTTTCTTATCTCTTCTCGGATGGTTGGAATGTCGAGGTCTTTGTGGATGTCATTATTTCTTATATACCAATGAGCGCACGTGATCATTCTTGAAACTTTTGACTGTCTTCTTTGTAACTTTTCAATATTGGATGCAGAAGCGGACCCCCATAGTTGAATCCCATACAACCATATTGGTTTCAAAACTGCTTTATAAAAAAGTACTTTTAGTTCTAAATCTAATGAGGAGTGTGGCCCAATGAGCCAGTTAAGCTGAGTGGTTTTAATTTTCAACTGTGTGACTCTAGCTGCAATATGGTGAACCCACGTGAGACGTCGATCAAGATGAATTCCCAAGTACCTTGTTTGGCTCTGCTCTCTTATTGTTGTTCCATTTATTGTAATGGGTGGACAATTTTTCTGTCTTAGCGTAAAGGTTATGTGAACGCTCTTTGCAGCATTAACATTTATTTTCCACTTATGCTGCCAATTTTCCACATCAATAACGTGGGATTGAAGTTGTTGTGATGCTACTTCTGGGTCTTTATGTACACTTAAAAACGCTGTATCATCCGCAAAAGTGGATGTGTGTGTGAATGGGCTTGTAGGCAAATCAGCAGTGTACAATAAGTAAAGAAATGTCCGAGTATACTCCCCTGTAGGACACCAGCTGAAATTCGTTTCATTGAGGAGTAAGTACTTTTTGATCTCACTACAAAAGACCTATTTTCTAAATATGACTTGAGCAATTTGTATTCGTTAGTGGGAAGAAGTGTTGAAATTTTATACAGGGTGGCGCAATAGAACGTGCATATTTAAAAAATAGATTAACAAATAAATACAAAAGGTATGGTTAAAATAAATCTAAGACACTGTAGAGTAATAAATGGAGCTTATTTTTTAAAAATAACATCATCTAAATGGTGACCCTCTCTACGACGGCACTCCTCTAACCGCAAACGAAAATTATTGAAAACTTTCTTCAGTAATACTGGTGTAATGACTGCCATTTCACCGCGGATATTCTCCTTGAGCTGAACGATGTTTCTTGGATTATTACTGAAGACTTTGTGTTTGAGGTATCCCCACAAAAAAAAGTCAAGAGGCGTCAAGTCTGGACTACGTGGGGACCATGGGTTATCACCTCTTTTCAAAATCACTCTGCCAGGGGACATCTGCTTCACCACCGCCTTGGAGTCATTTGATGTGTAACAGGTAGCTCCATCTTGTTGGAACCAAGTTCTGGAATTCACTATTCTTGAATTTTCAATTTCTGGAGCCAAAAAATCCATCCAACATCTCAACATAACGTTCCGTATTAACCGTGACGTTTTGGCCCCGCGCAGTTTCGAAGAAAAAAGGACTAATTATTCCTCTGCTAGAGAGTGCTGCCCATACTGTCACTTTAGGACTATGCAATGGTTTCTGGTGTTTGATTTTGGGATTTTCACTGCTCCAGTAACGACAATTTTGACGGCTTACGAACCCATTCATAAGGAAATGAGCCTCGTCAGAGAAAAGGATATTGTCAAAATTGGAAAATCGATTAAGGATTTCATTAGCAAATGCGAGCCTTGCTATGAAGTCAGACTCTTTCAATTCTTGTGTTAATTGCAGCTTATATGGATGCAGTTTAAGATCCAATGTTAAATTCGTTGCAAACTTCGGCGCGATAATTGTAAGACAGACGATCTCTTGCGAGTCGACATTTGTGGATTTCCTCGTACTGACTCCATAACTCTCTCAACATTGTCTTCGGTTCTAGATGTTCTAAGGCGATCATTTGCTTGTGCTTTAAATGTTGAACCGGTCTCTTCAGAACGCCATACCCATATTTTAATTAAATTAGCAGTCGGAGCTTCACTAATTCGCCGTAGTCGATATTCAGCACAATATACATAGTCGCCTAGTAGCAATATATGAACGAGAGTTCTCGTAAAATGCGCGCACGCAAAATGCGCGACGCTTCCCGTCGAAGTGATTCGTAGCGACTAAAACTCCATGAGCCCGCCAACCCAACGATGTAGGCGCCCTCCCGCCCGCGCCTTTTCTACCCCGCAAAAAAGATGATGCAATATGCACGTTCTATTGCGTCACCCTGTATAATAGTCCATTGTGCCAGAGTTTGTGGAACGCTTGCGATATGTCGATGAATAGTGCAGAGCAGTGTTGCTTACTTTCAAAAGTTGCGCGAATTGAGTTTGTGATCCTGTGAACTTGTTCGGTGGTGCTGTGTTGTTTTCTAAACCCAAATTGATGGTTTGGAATTAGGTTTGTTGAGTCAATAAGTGTCTCTGACGACCGCAAAATCAATCTTTCCAATACGACGATACGATGATACCTGCGTAACATCTTTACCGGGCTTGGGGATCATAACTATTTCAGATTTCTTCCATGATGATGGGAAGTAACCAATCCTTAGGATAGAATTAAAAACAAACATAATATTTCTTAGTGCCGAATTTGGAAGGCACAGAAAATGACCATCAAAACACCATTAAATAAAACCAGGTTACTGAGGCACTGCTTGCATAACAAGTCAAATAAGTAATTCAGAAGAACTCGCTGGACATCTGAGAAAAATAGATAATATATATAATATTATTATAATGAGTATATTCATTACAACCTAACCATGTGTTTTTCAAAGCTGAAGCTCTAATCAGGACTCGCACGTAAAAATGTCTGTAAGTCTGGAAAAAAATCAAGCTCTACCTATACATATGATGGTTTTTGCTTCCCAGTCGTCCTGATTGTCCTCCCAATCAAATGGTTCTGTAGACAAGCTCATACTCGTACATCTGCGAGTCTTAAGATCTGTCTAAAACGTAACCGTTGTCTGTCATGACAGTGTGCATGAAAATAAGATGGTCATTCGCTGACATTAACTTGACGAATTCTGCATCGAGGCTTTTGCCTACATCGTTACCAAATCCAATGAACTCAGGAACAAAAGGAAAAGCATTATAAACCACGTGATGTAGTCGCCGACTGGATTCTGGACCAATTGAAAGCGCTTTCTGATCCATTGAAGTGATGCAATTTGACGCAATTAGACTTTTTTTTGTGAGATTTTCTTCAATCCCTCAAATTCAGTCCCGTAAATGCGCCAAGAACATTAATAATTGGACCTCTGGGATTCGTGACACTCAGCATAGATGCCTTGTGAATGATATCGTATTCCACTCAGTTTAGTTTATTTAACTTTATCATCTACCTGTTCTCATTGGAAACACTTTTATCATCTAATGGGCGATGTGATGTTGCATTTGTTCCAAAAACATAGATCACAATAAATGCATTCAATAAATGTATCCCACTGTGTTTGAAAAGGCAGTGGTCTAACAATTAACAAGTCTTTTTTCTTTCCTTTATAAGCTGTAAGAGTCATAAAGTTTTATCATAAAACTTGGGCAAAATGTTTTTTTTTTTTTTTTAATTTTAGGTTGAGTTAATTTGTTTATATTTAAAATATCTTCTTTGTACTGTTTAAGATCCAAAGTGCATTTCTCTCAACTCTACTTTAATTGTCTTTCATCGTATTATGGATATTGATATTATATTATGGTACTGCACCCAGAAAATAATGGGTGATTTTATAAAATTAAGTGTTTAAGAATCTCTTGGATATGTAAGATTTGGTTCCCTACTTTAGTTAAACAAGCTATATAGGTAAGGCTTCGCGGGATTTAATATAAAGTATATGATTATTTGTAGTGAACCGATAATATAAATAAATATCTAAAATAAATAAGTAATTAATTTTTTCACAACAATAATTTAAACAAGAGCTGATTTTGTTACCTTGAGTACGTACAAAAATTAGTATTTGATTAGATATTTTTTTCTATTATTATTTTACTTCTATCATACATACAATTAAAAAATGTTTAATAAATTTTAGTAATTACATAGGTTGAGTTGAAACTAAAAGTATTGCAGTAAAAGCAGATATTTTATTTTTCAAATAATAATCTTTGTCTATGAAAGAGAAAACAAAGGAAAAAGATAGGATAAAAACTTTAGGAAGAGATATCACAGTTTTTCTTCTAGATTCTTCAACAATCTATGATGCGATAGCCTGTTTTGATTCTCGAATTTGTCATTTATTTTGCCAATGTAAGTATGTAACATATCCTCCTCAAAACGATCATGTATGCGACGCACAGTGGGATTGCTTCATACATTTTTGTGCAATAAATATAAGGAGTTGTCGTAGAGTCTTGAAATTCGGCATAGAACGTTTTATGACATAGAGTAGCAAAAATATAAAATTTCATCCAAATCGACCACGCCCATCGGCCACCGCCCATACAACTAAAAATTAAATTTTCGTATACGTTTTTTTCTGTTAGGTAGAAATTCTTGTAACTTGGCATGGATCATCTGTACTACGAAAATAAAATTTTTGGAAAGTTCCATCTAAATCGGTCACGCCCACCGCCCACCGCCCATACAACTCAAAATGAAATTTTCGTATAAATTTTATTCTGTTAGGTAGAAATTTTTGTAACTTGGCATGGATCGGAAACAAAAATTTTGGAAACTTTCATCCAAATCGGCCACGCCGATCGCCTATATTACTCAGAAAAAATAACCATTTCACCCACTACCCGCCTGACTTATTTTCTGTAAAAATATTTAGTAGGATTGCCTAAAATAAAATAATTAGTTACATGTGTAAGGAAACTTATTTACTTATTCATCTATCATTTCTTTTACAATATCATCTAATTCCAAATGTTGTTTACGAGGTTGACGCCTTATTGTGACTTTTTTCATAAAATTTATAACTTTGTTCAGCAGTATAAAATATTATAAGGATTTTTTTCTATAAATCGCAATAATATACTCCCTTCCTTCATTTTATTGCAGTCAGAGCATGACGGTCGTCGGAGCTAACCTTTTTTTCATCCAAGGAAAACTTAGAACACTGAAATTTCTAGGGCTTTTTTTATTTTTAAATAGTTTCGAAACTATTTATGCTATCCAGTTGTCTTTTTTTCTTAAAGAATCACAAAATACCATATTTTTAGAACATCATAACATAAAATAGTTAAACGAACAACAAATATGCATATACAGGCCCTCAAGTTGCATTAAAATCTTAGTCGTTTTGCGCTTTACTTCTTCCAAGCATTTTTAAGTAATTATTTTGCGATACAAAATTATTTTTTTCAAAAAAGCAATGATGAATTTCTCTTAACTAAACAATTCCGCACAAAATTGCATCATTACATTTTTAATATTTTACAGTCGAAAAATAGACTTTTTGCACTTAGAATCTCACTGTACGACGGGTTGAATACCTCATGTTTAAGCCATGTATCTGTTTTAAGTTCTTGTTTTGGATGACTTGGAGCTGCTTCAAATGGCTTTTTGCACATCTTTTAGACCAGACCTGACAGCCATACATCATGATTAGACGAATGCACATTTTGTAAATGAGCAATTTATTTTTCGAGTTTAAATGAGATCTACGGTTAAGTAAAGACAATAACGCTCGTCCACATTTTATAGCTTTGTCTGCCGCACTAAAAAAACATGTTCTTTAAAGTCAAGTGTTTGTCAAGTATTAATCCCAGATATTTCACTGAATTTTGTAAAGAAATATCAGTACCTGCTATATTGAGTTTGAGCAAAGGGTTACGTTTTGGCGATTTATTGAAAGGGAAAATTATAGCTTGAGTTTTTCCTTCGTTTATTTTTATTTTCCATTTCGTGAAATATTTTCCAATATGAGCTAGTGATTTCTTCATATTCTTAACAATGGCATTTGAAACTTTTCCACTTGACATTATGGCAGTGTCATCCGCATTAGGTATAATGTTATAGCCTCATTTTTAAGCAATTTAAAATCTGATGTGAATATAGCGTACAAAGTCGAAGATAAAACCGAACCTTGCGGTACACCAGCTAAGATTTTTCGGGGTGCGGACTGCTCTTCGTTGACACTAACAATGAATGATCTGTCGGCCAAAAAACTTCTTACCATCTTTTGTAAATAAACGGGAAATTCAAATTTGTTAAGTTTATATATTAGACCGTAATGCCATATGAAATCGAAGGCTTTTTCTATATCTAGAAAAACCATTCCAATACTTTTCCGATGTCTTTTGTTGTTTAAAACCGTGTTTACAATTCTTTTTATTTGGTGTATTGTCGAATGCTGTTTCCGGAAGCCGAATTGTTCCTCTTTTAAAACCAAGTTATTTTCCGCGTGTGCCTTTATTCTTTCCAGAATTATCTTTTCAAAGATCTTGTCCAGACAGTTCAGCACACTAATTGGACGATAATTTTTAGGGTTCTTGGAGTCCACTTTTCCACTTTTTGATTAGATATATTAAATGTACAACTTAAAAAGTGTGCTTAAAACTGTAGCTCTTCAAAATCACTGTTATAAGACAAAAAGTCTATTATACATTTAATAGGTAACATAATATATATACTCGTATATATATATATATATATATATATATATATATATATATATATATATATCATATATAAAAATACTGTCATTATCACTATTTGTTTATCCACTCTATGCCAAGTTGGGCATCATTCATTCATACTTTTGTTTTCTCCTTGTTATCACTTCCATTATAATGATAGCTTTACGTTTTTGCATAACAATGTAGTAATTAATTCTTCTTAACAAGTTTTTAATTTAATTCTATAAAATTTTGTTTAGTGGTGTTTGTCTATGACATCGATTACATTCTTTTCCATAAGGCCGCAAATTTTCATGTAAATTTTTAATTAAAGTCAACTTTTGATCACTGTTGCTAAGGCTATACGTATGGCAAGATAACTGTTAATAATTTAATTGGCTTCGATTATTCTTTCTTATTTTTTGTTTTGGTCCAATTAGTAAATTCGTAAATTTGAAATCTATTTGAGATTGATTTGAAGCGACAAATTCGTAATTCTATTAATGTGGCAGATCTTGACTTAGTCGAACATTTAAAGGTGCAATGATCTAATCCGAACTTTGCTTTCAAAGAATTAATTATGGATGGAGTCTTCAACAAACGTGGAGTTTTTGTTTTAGGTCTTTGATATGAATTGTTTTCATTTGCCTTATGCGGATGTTGATATTTGGATAATCTGCGGAAATATTTCCTAACAATTTTAAATTTGTATTGTTAAAAAATATCTGTGAGTTAACCACTACAATGCCGCAAACAACTGCAGCTTGATAAAGTAGTAACCGTAAACTAAACAAAGAGGACATTGACTCCAGTCATATCAACCGTTGTTAGTAATTATATTATCCAACATACAGGAAACATGACACTAAGTTAGCGTGCATATAATTTCCATTATATATGGGAAATAAATTAATTTGTTATTATGATTTATGATAACTTTAAATTTATGAAGTTGAATATAATTCAAGGAGATTGTTATTTTGTACATAAGGTGTGAAATTTTTTTATTTACTTATTAAGCTGATACATACGGCGTCATAGCAAGAGATAGAAAGAAATCGATGACATCTAAATAAGCTGAGATACCAAAACGCATGAATTTGGATATTAATTTGCAGCTGGAGATATCGACAAATGACGTCGAGTTCAACTCGATGAGTAAGATATAAGGCAGTACAAAACGATACAGCATAACGGCAATTCAGTTCGTCAATCAGTTATACGCAATATAGCAGAACAAGATTTATAAACACATGAATAATTTTAACTCCAAATCAAATATAAGGTGATTTTTTAAGATTTAAGTTTTTCACGTTGGCAGCATTGATTGGTAATGGCGTTCAAACGTCATCTGTCAAAGTGAAAAGTGTACAGTATACTCTGCCATTTTATCATGGAATGACTAACAAAAAAGGAAAGATTTCAAATCGTTTGATACGACCATTTTATGGTCGTCATAATCGACCTGCTGAATTAACAATTCGTGCTGTTATCTCCAAATTTCGCACTAAATTTATCTTGTGGGACATAAAACCATCGACTCGTATGCGTAGAGTGCGTACCGAAGAAAATATTACAGCCGTAGCGACCAGTGTTAATGGCGATCGTGAAATGTCAATTTGTCGCCGTTCTCAGCAATTGGGCATGTGTTATTCAAAGAAAATCCGCTGTTTTATCGAAAAATTGTGTTCAGCAATGAGGCTCTTTTCTTGCTGAACGGATACGTAAACAAGCAAAACCGTCGCATCTGGAGTGATGAACAGCCACATGCTATATATGAATTACCGATGCATCCCGAAAAAACGACAGTTTGGTGGCATCATCGGTCCATTATTTTCAAAGACGACAGTGGAAGAAACGTTGCCGTCTACGGCGAACGATATCGAGCCATGATACTCAATTTTTTTTGCCCCAATTGCCTGAGTTGAACTTGGTTGACATGTGGTTTCATCAGGACGGTGCAACATGCCACTCTGCTCGTGAAACAATGGATATGTTGAGGGATGAATTCGGTAGCAGCTTATATATCGATTTGGCCCTGTGAGTTGGCCTCCAAAATCTTGCGATTTAACGCCTCTTGATTATTTCTTGTGGGGTTATGTCCAGTCGTTAGTCTATGTGGACAAGCCGAACACTATTGAAGCCTTTCAGGATAACATAACAAGCTTTATTCGTGGAATACAGGCCGAAATGCTCGAAAAAGTGACGAAAAATTGGACCTTCCGAATGGACATTTTGAGACGGAGCCGCGGACAACATTTACATGAAATTATCCTTAAAAATTGAATGGCAAAGACCATTTTATTGATTCCAATAAATAAAAATTTAATATATGATGCAAATTTGGGTGTTTTATTCGATTTTTAAAACAACTACGATTAAAAGATCACCCTTTATGTGCCTCCGAACCTCCGAACAACTAAGTTCTCGCCGTTCTTTTTTTTATAAAAATGCAATTTTATTATGAAAACATGTTTAGAAATGATTAATTAAAAGTATTGCCCATCGATAGCTACTACTTTTTCTCATCTTTCTTGCTGAGTTCGAATTCCGTCACGTTGAAACTGTTCATCTTTTGGGGCTATCCATGAATCCAGGCATTCCTTGATGTCGTCACTTGAGTGAAACTACTGGTCAGCCAGACGGACGGCCCAATATCTGGAGAGCGTTGTCATGCCGAAGAATCACTTTTTCGTGCCTCTTCGCGTTTCTCGCGCAGAGCTCGGCTCAGCTGCATCAATTGAAGTCTATAACTATTCCCAGAGATAGTTTTGCTTGGTTTCAATAGCTCGTCCCACCAAATACAGAGCATAACTTTCGCAGCGTGAATATTCGGCCGAGGCGACGACGTAGAAACATGACTGGGCAGCCCGCATGACTTTCTTTTCTCTGAATTGCTGTAATAAATCAATTTTTCATCACTCGCTACAATACCACGAAAAAAACCCTTCCTTTTCTGTTGCTGAAGCAATTGATCACAGGCGAAAAAACCAAACCAACCAAAAGAATATGACGTCAAAAGAAAATCACTCTTGTGTCGAGACGGTATGTTTACCATATGCCTAAGCTTGGCTCATGACGTTTAGGTTATGTGAGAATCGACTAGCACTTACAGCTGGCGCCATCTATTTGAAAACAGCGGGAACTTAGTTGCGCACCTGATAAAAGTCAATATTGCAACAAAGAGCTCCATTCCTGTAATGACAAGGATGGAAACATAGTCACGAATAAACAGGCCATGGTATAGATGTGGAGAGAACACTTTTAATAATAGTTGATAGTAGAAGTAAATCCTTCTAGCTATCGGCGATGGCACAGACAAAATGAGGTCGAAATAGAATCCTTGTCGGTAAACTGGAGGCGACGAGCCGATAATGAGAGTGCATTGGCTCTTGCATGCAATTTAGCTAATACCCAATAATTGGAACATCGGAATTATATTGTGTGTTTAAAAAGCGATCCAAGTATGTGCAGCAACTTTCACGGCATCAGTCTTTTGCCCATCGCATATAATTTTCTTTTACACAGTATCATATGAACGACTAAAATCTATTCCGTTCGATAGGCAGATTAGTTTCAGATCTGATGAACCAACAATTTTTAAAATACGATATTTTCCTAATGGTAAATCTTCCAGAAGACTCAAGAAAACTAGATCGACACATTTGACTTATTCGTTGATTGTATCTGTGGTCACAACCCGTAACAGCCTAACTCGAGTTAGGACACAATTGAGTTATTAGCACCATCGTATTCAGCGTATCTAAATTTATTTGCTCTAAATTTTTCATGTTTGTATCTCTTCTAGGAAGGCAATTAATCCTAAAAAACCTAATAGCTTAACTTATTTTTCTAAATGACTGTTTTGGCATAACTGCCTAAGTCAATTTAGGATTACAACAAATATAAACATCATTTTTTTCATCATTGCCTAAATCAACTTAAGTCGTTAATCAAAAAAAATAAAGAAACTATTTTATTTTCCTAACTTGAGTTAAGCTCTTCTTCCAAATTACAATTTCGTTTTTTGATGAACATAAATTGAGTTAAGATCTTTCTCCAAACTTAAAGTTTTTTATTTAATCTGGAATAATAGCCTAACTCAACTTGAACTTTTTGACTTTCTTTCGTTCAACAATTCATAAAAGCTTAAGTGTCTTTTTCGATAATATCTTTTGACTGCGATAATAAACAACTATTTTTTGTTAACAACTAAGTAAAGAAATTCGTTTCCTTGGAATCTGTAGCAAAGTTTTACAAAAAACACCTTCTCCTGATTTTCAGTGAAGATTCAAAACTTTAAACTCCTGTACTGAAAATATTGAAAAACAGACTTAGGCTGTTATGGGTTGTGACCACAGATATAACTGCCTTCGATCAGTTACACAATCACATTTGGCAACAGTATTTCAAATCATGTCTAATTTTGAAACCAGCAACTAATATGCTCTTGTAGGATGACGAAGCCCTAAAACAAAGCCTATCATAAGATCTGTTCAACATGCAAAGTTAATGAAAAAACTTTCATGGATCTTGGCTCTTCTGTGAACCACATGAATGGCTCGAAAATTGAAATAAGAGTATTGCTAGACACTAAAAAGTCCTCTGACTGATTACTTTATATTGCTGTATGTCGTTCAATTCTCAATAATGATTCACCCTATTTCGGAAATCTGCAAGAGAAAAATAATCTTTCAAATATATCACTGGTGGGCAATATTTTCGTCTAATGTATAAAGAGCTCATAGTCTTCGGCTATAAACCCAATGGAAAGCGCCCGTGAAGGCAGCCCAAATTTAGTTAGAACAACCAAGTTTTTGAGAAGACATCAAAAGTTGTGTGATAAATATAAAGAAAATCACAGGACATCAAACCGTTTTTAGTTATTTTCACATGTAAAAGCATATATACAAATTCTGTGTCACAGAATTTAAAGTTCAACCGTGATTTATTAATGCAGTTGCCGAGATTAAATCTCTGTACGTGACAACTGTACGCTTAATTAACCAACATGTAGTACAGACTTCAGAAAATTACTTCCATAGATTTAGGTTATGATAAAATTTACTAACATAATATAGAAATATGAAATAATTTGCTTAATCTTACACTGCTTGTATGGCATGCAATTGTTTCAGACCCTATTTCGATCCTACACGATGCTTATCCTACCGTTCACCCTGTTAAACAAAGGGAATAGACATTCTGAATGTCTATTTTAATGGCTTTTACTGGATTTTAAGGCTGCAACGGAATCGACAATAGCGTGGGATGATAATATTTCGATGCTGCCAGTATTCATGAGAGTAAATATAATGCGCTTTCAATTTTCACTGAGCTGGGCCTATTGTTTTATAAGGATTCTCGATTTGAGAACATTCCAATGGGCAAGGCTATTACTTAACTAATCAATGTATTCGTGTGCCCATCGAGGCTACGTCAAGGCTCGACGGCTTAATTGTATGCACGATAGCCCCTTTCACTACATACCTTGTCACTATTTGTCAGACTTTTTATAGACCGATTAGATCTCATTCTATATATTTCCCATATGATCGTTACAGTATTGTAACCGGCCATTCGAATTATGCCATACGACCAAAGCAACCTTCAGTTTTATATATTCATGCATTGTTAATCTATTTTAAATATTTCGAAAAAAAAAACGGAATTTTATGATTGTAGCACAAAACGACTTAATCAAAGTAGAAATAAAACAAAAACCTATACGAAATTTATTAGTCGTTATGCTGATTTCTTGTTTTCTTAACGATTCGTCGACACAGCAGTAGCGTTTGTGTCTTAAGTCTTTGGTTTTCCTCAAGGTACCTTCCGTTCATCTAGTTTAGATCATAAGGTCAAGTGCACTTGATTTGGTGACTGCATGTTAAAAGTAAATATTTTAGACATATTTTTGTTAAATTTTAAAGAAAATTTAACACAGATATTACGCAAAATACACCAATTTTTATAATCGCCTTTGGCCTTTAATATACTGGCTGTGGAAATTTTCATAAAATATCCGCAACAACGAAAGTTTGTTGCTGAAAATCCTCAAAACTAGTTCCATGAAATGGTTCTGTTAATGGTTAAAGTGAAGTGCCTGCGAATACAAGTTGAAACAAATATTTTGATATAAAGGGTGTCCCAACAAGAACGCAAGATTTAAATTTTAAATAAAACACAGATATTTAAAACATGACCGTGGAACTTTATTATATCGTAAAGTAGACAGAATGAGATTATGTATGGAACAACACATCGGGCAAGATGGCAGCCATGGCTTTGCTGGAACACACGCGATCTTTTAATGAAATTTGCAATGATCGTTTTGCATAAATGCTGCGGTATTTCATTAATGCAGCGTCCAATTTCCTCTTTTAAGACTTGAGGCTTATTCGCATAAACCATCGACTTCACAAAACCCCAAAGAGAAAAGTCTAATGGTGTTAAAACGCACGATCTAGGCGGCCAATTCTGGTCTCCAAAACGCGAAATAACACGACCGGGAAATAACTGATGCAGCAATTGAATTGTTTCTCTGACTGTATGACGTGTGGCGCCGTCTTGTTGAAGCCACATGGCCTCCACATTCATTTCTTCAATTCCAGGCACGAAAAAACTGGTTATCATTTTACGATACCGAACACCATTGACTGTTTGCGCTTGACATACCTCATTTTCATAAAAAAAGGTCCAATGATTCCTCCAGCCCAAAATCCACACCACACAGTGACACGTTGAGGATGCATTTGCTTCTCGTGAATCACTCCAGGATTTTCCTCACCCCAAATGCGACAATTCTGTCTATTGACGAAGCCATCAAAATGGAAATGGGCCTCGTCACTGAAAATGATTTTATCGGCAAAATCAGCATTTTCATGTTGTCTCTCCAATACTCAATTAACGAACTCCCTCCGCTGTCCATGGTCAGGTGGCTTCAGTTCCTGAGTCAATTGAACTTGTATGCATGAAGATGCAAATCTTTCGTCAAAATTCGCTGCATAGTTGATTTGGAGACACCAATTTGCTGAGCTCGGTGTCGAATTGAGGTGGATGGAGTTTGACATTTTCGGTCCATCGACCTGGTCGAAGGCGCGTTGTTGTCTTTACATCACTAACAGACCCAGTTTTGGCAAATTTATCCATTAATCTCTTTACAGTTGACTCTTTTGGAGCATTATTGTGACCCAAATTGATCGCAATTTCCGAACTGTAGCCGCCAAACTTTCGGTATTTTAGTAAGAAACATTTCACAATGAGAATGCGTTGTTCATTCGTGCAGCTCTCCACGAATGGTACGAAACTCGTACCTTCTGCTAGCAAACAATAACAATTGTTCAAATATCAAACAATGACACTTCGAATGGCGCCAAATTTAAATCTTGCATTCTTGTTGGGACACCCTTCATTATCTCATTCTTCTAGAAATACTTTAGAATGTAGCACAAGTATAGATACAGAATAAGGCATCCTTTCATTTGGATAATAATTATTTTTAATTTGACAAAAACATTTTGTATTTCTTCATAGATCTTTTCAGTGTAAGTAGAATGGTAACATACTGGACCAAAGAAATGACTGGAATACAATTTTTTTTAATTCGAATGAAACCCCTCTATTTGTGCGCAAAGTAAATAATCTATATATGTTAATATTTGTATTTATCATAGCGTTTGGATGACACATTTTCAAGCAGTATGAGGCGGTAAAAGTTATGGTTATTTTTAGAAACCAGAGAGCTGAAGGAATGTTCGAGTCCATATAAAAATGCTAAGCTATCTGTGTCCTTCATGTAAATATTTATTTATTATATAAATTACGACATGGTACAGAAGATGCTGTTTTTAACTCTTTACCTTTAATTTTTGAATCAGTGGCCGTATTCTTTACAATGTTTTGCATACAAACTATAACGACGCATTGCTTATCAACGTCAAAGTACAGAAAAGTAAATAATTCCCTAAAAGGTTCAGTCAGAAGATATTGTTATATCTGATTCCTTACGTGTACAATATAGAAAATAAGGAAAGATTTAATAACAGTTTGAATCGGTAGACTTTAACTTGGTTAAATGAAAATTTTTATGATATTATGATTCCAAACTTTCTTATAAGATTTTCTCTTCTCTTCCACCATGTTTTGATAGCGTCTCATAAATCTGGATAATCTGTTGTTTCTCTTCTATACTGCCCATCTAATTCATTGTTAAAAGTTATTCATGCTGGAGTCAAAACAACGTGATCCAACTGGTTATGCGATAGACAACATCAATGACAACTCTTATACAACTCATGATTCATATCACCCCAATACGTTGCGTAGACTGAGAGACCCCAGAACAGATTTATTTGCTTGTGTCACAACTCATGAGTGTGCAGAGAACACCAGAACAGGCAGGGATATTAACCAGTTGAATTTAATATTTATTCAATCGGAGATCGTTTGCGTTGATCGTAAATCGTAGATCGTAGATTGTGACCAGTCAAGTTGAATATTCATGCAATCAGAGATCGCTTGTGTAGGCCATAATCGGTCCTATTTGCATGCCATATTTTTCCCCAAATATCGAAGCTGACATGAATTACTTTTTTAACGTGGTAGTAAAAGTAGATAAAAACAATCAACAATACAGACGCTTAGTTGTCAATGCTAATATAGCGCCCGAAACAAGAGGACCCGTTGCCAGTTAATGCAAAATATTTTAAAGAATTGGCTACAGCCAAGTCTCAGTCATCGTCTGGTGCATAATATGGGTTATCTTCACAGATAGCTTCATCTTCTTCTTCTTATGTGGCGACTGGAATAGACAGCCTTATCTATTATACGCCGTCCGTAGAAAATAATTCCAAGTACTTCGATCTTCTGCGCTTCTTCTCCAATTCGTCACACCAAGCTTCGATAGTATTTCAAAAACCTGGTCCTTTCAACGGAGAATGGGGAAATTCTTAATTTGGGCCCTCTTATTGTTCTTCACTTGGGAGTAACCAAATCTCTCTGCAGAATTTTCCAAGCAGCTCACGACTTTCGACCCTCGGGCATGCATTCCCTGGTAATGCCATCAGACATCCGTTTGATGGTAGCTAAAGTGGGAAGGCGACTAGATGAGAAACCTAAATGGCATGGTGACACCGATGCGTCTTAGGCTAGTAGGTAACTTTCAGTTACTGGAACTCAACTCACCAGCCTAGTGGTCGTTGGCAGCCCCAACACTAGGATCGAACGCAGTGGCCTGATAAGATGCTCATCTTAAAAAAATTTTATCATAAAAATACCGAATAAAATAATGAAACGAACCCCCGCTAAATGTTGGCAGATAGCTTCATGTCCATCAATATTTTATCGAATCGGCCTGATTTTGGTCAATCTGATGATTCGTGCCATTGCCTAAAAGAAATAGAAAGTATGAAATTGATGTTGTTACTTCACTTTCCTCGATCAGCACTATCAGTTATCTGGAGCCTGCTCACAATTTGAATACCATATTATATATTTTCCCATAGTTGCATTTGAGATGAACAGATTTTAATTTTGTAAATATTTGGTACTTACATTGTATCATCCTCGTATAAATGGCCGTATCGAAAATCGACTTTTTCTTATACGAAATAACTCGATTTTTATATTTTTGTTATAGCGTGTTTTAACAACGACACTCATAATTATGCTACTCATTTACCTTGCTTATCCCTCTGCAACTGAATTGCTCTAATTGTAACAATATGACTGACATGGGGTCTGGCAGACCTCATTTTTAAATCGATTTCCCATGTTGAAGTTTTTGACTGGCGCCTTCTTGGCGCATTTATGTACAACAGTAAATAGTTTTCAATCTAGCATAGGTTAAGTGTTTCAAATAAAAGACGTTTTTTCAAGGTATGTTTTATTTCATTAAGTTCTATAATAACAAAAACAAAAAATAATCTTCTCTTAAAAACAAAAAAAATAAAAACAATTATTCTTACAAATATTGAGGAACTTCTTTTTCTACCTTAAAAAACACTTATCAAATAAGTTTTGTTTTGATTTTCAGCTAAATCGTACGGTTAGATCAGTACATGTTCAGTCTAAAAATTTCAGTCTTAAAAATTACATTTTTCTTGGCAGTTTCCGCAGAGTGAATTGGAATACTGCAAAGCAAAAGGTTTTAAACAGGAACAGCAGTTGTATTTTGTTTTTCTTTGTAATTTAGATGGACATATATGAAGCAGTTTTCTTCCACTGATCAGAAAATGTTGTCCAAAGACAAACATAACTTTCAAATTTTGTGAAAGTTACAATGTTTGGTAGTCTTAGAATATTATGAGCTGGCACTCTATAGGTAGAATGTCTTGGACCCTCCTGATCAGACCATACAGAGCCATTTTTACATCGGTAAAAATTCTTACTTGTGGATTCTCTTTGAACTTCCGCAAAGTTATATTACCTTCCTCTTGAAAACCCGCTTCTAGAGAAATTTCGTCGTCCTCAAATATAATTTGTTCTGCTTCAAAATCTGGATCATTTACATCATCGTCGCTGCTGAAATCTTCGCCCTCTTCATCAGGTCCTTCGAGCCACTCAGTTATTTGCTGTTCGCTGCTTTTAAAAGTTCCAGCTGATGTTCTTTTATAGGATGTCATTTCCTCTGAGCTTACTGTCTGAAAAAATAAAGGTGATAATAATAGACAAAATACAATTTTACTGTTCTGAGGTCTGAGAGACAATATGTAATTTTACGATATTGCTGATGTGAGGTCTGCAAAACCATATTGAATTTAACAATAATACTGACGTGGTGGTCTGCTGGCTACTTACACTAATGCTGATGTGCGACCTTTTACTACGCAGTTAAACACGTGCGTTGCCCACAATTGCTCTTTTCACACTGAACGACGTAGAAGCATGAATAGAAAAGGTAACGAGAGCGTAGAGATCATAACTTGGAATTTTACAAAGTTACGCACGATTGTTCTCTTTGCGGGGTCTGTCAGACTACACGTCAGTTGCAGAGGGTTATATTAACAAAAAAGTTACAAAATTGCTGTAAATACAGTGAATAGTTCTTTTCCAGCGCCTAAGCACTACCATTTTCTTTAACATGGACACCTTTGTTTCTACTGGGCCGAATTTCTCCTGTTCAAAATTGACTATAAATTATGCGGATAATAAAATTGTATTTATGTAGAATAACACTAGCCAACAAGGTTTTGGACTGGAGCAAGCAAATATCTTTCCTAGGGTAATTTGGTGGACAGAATTCGAATCTGTAATTGGGTTTTCTTTATCACTTCAAGTTTTCGAAATAAAAAAAAAAAGTTTTTATTCATTCTTCACATAAAAGTCATTAGTTTATTTAAAAATTCATGAATTTTCAAAAATGAATGGCGTTATTTGAACGTCGTTTGTATTTTCTCGGTTCGGTTTTACATATTAGAGTTCAGCAATAGACTCCCAGCACGATTTCGTCTCAAAATCCTTAATAATTTCTTAAAATTTTCACTAAATCCTGTGGATCACGCTCCCCTTGTACGTAGCTCACCGCACATCGGTTTCATGGAAAAAAATCTAAATGCGAATGAAGAAAATGCATTTTGAGTGGCATTCATGCACCTAAATCGTAATAATTTTTCAATAATTCAGCAACAATTTGTCTGTAGTTTTAACTCTTATTGCTTCCAAGAAAACTGTTCACGATGCCTTTGAACGATTTTCAGACTGCATACCCTTTCTCCAATAAACATTGTAAAAAATTGTCATCATATTCATCATCATCATCATATTAGAACTGAAAGTACTTTTATATAAAACAGTTTCGAAACCAATATGGTCGTATGGTATCCAGCTATGGGGGTCCGCTTCTGCATCAAATATTGAATAGTTACAAAGAAGACAATCAAAAGTTTTAAGAATGATCACGTGCGCTCCTTGATATATAAGAAATAATAACATCCACAAAGACCTCAACATTCCCACCATCCGAGAAGAGATAAGAAAATCATGCATAAACTGCATTGATAAAATTACTGATCATCCGAATCCATATGCGAGAGACCTGCTTTCGTTTGAGGGTCGTAAGCATCTCAAAAGATTGCAAACTCTAGATTTGGCTATATGAGTGTTTTTCGAACTAAAAGCTGAGTATTGCAGTGGCAGTACCAACATTAATATCCTTAGTTTAAGCCTTAAATACTTATTGTGAATGTCGAAAAAACAGATTCAATAATAAAACTAATATTCAAAAAAAAAAAAATATTCATCGCCATTGTCATTGCTTCCCGATCTGAGGGCCAACAAATATGTCTTCTCTGATTTTAGCATATGAAATTTTAGGAAAAACCTCTAATAAATATTTAAATGCTGCACCATTTTTGTCCAGAGTCTTGACAAAGTTCGTTCCGTAGCAGCGGAGGAAGAACGTCGTTTGGATAAATTATAGATTTATTTGAAATGTTTTGTTTTCCTGGTGAATACTCAGTTCTTCTTGGCCACTCTATTCTGACGTAATGATGGCATATAGCGCGACTATCCCATAGACAAAGGAAACAGCAATATTTTGTAAAACCTCCTCGCATACCAGTCAACAAATCAATGACCTGAAACAGATTAATTTACACTTATTTACGATGGTCTATCTTGTATATACAAAAAAAATTTAAATCATACCCCTCAGGGTGGCCACAGATCTCCCATTTATTATCGTTGTACGAGTATTTGATTAATGTCAAAATTTCATTCATTGATTCGTAATTTTCCTTTGTATTAACGGCATCAGCAATTGGTATGGATGGTTTTCCCATTATGCAAAAGAAGAGCTATTAAACTTTACTTAGAACCATCAGTAAATCCATCAATAAATACAGTTTCATTTCCATTCCCATTATGCAAAAGAGGAGCCTTTAAACCGTACTTAGAGCCATCAATAAATAATCTCCACTCAGTTTTGTCATGTGGCTGGTTCATTTTTTGATATACGAGTACACTATCAACATCTGTACAGTATGGAATAAAGTGTTTCTTTTCAAAATATGCAGCCAATTCCAAGCTTCTATCTCTATAGATTGTTACTTTTATCCCAACTGCAAGATGTTTCCACTGCTGTATGTGTGAAGCTAGTAATTCTGCGTCTTGCTTTTTTAAATATAAATCCCGAATTAGATCATTCAGCTCAGCTTGAGTCACTAAATATTGTTCATCATCAGCCTGATACAAACTACCACTGCTGGTGAAAGATGTTTCGGACTCACTGCTCGTAGCACTGGGAATGACTGACTGGTAATTGATCATTTGATGGATATTGAACTGGTTTGGAAACCGATGGGACATTCGCGAAGTAATATTTTTTCGATTTTTCATATTGAATCCAGCAACTTTTGTTAAACAGAAATAACAAAGTACTGGAATTGAAAAATCGAAATAGATCTTCTTGTCATTTAACCGCTTGTAAAGGGTGTCACAACAAGTACGCAAAATTTAAATTTGGCGCCATTCGAAGTGTCAGTGTTTGACATTTGAACAATTGTTATTGTTTGCTGGTAGAATGTACGAGGTTAGTAAAAATTGAGCGCTACACTTGTATAAAAAAGTTCTGCAACAATTGCAAAACATTGTCGGTGTCCACGGTTTGTTCAAGTTTTTGATAGCAAAACCATATTTTAATGATTCTGATATTGCATATGCTTTTTTCCCAGCCAACTCTCTAACATGCTTAAACGCTACTATTATGAAGATTTAGAATGAATGTGGTCGTCTGTCAAATTAATAATTGTGAAATTGTAGTGTCAGCAATGACTGTTTTACGGTGTTGCCAGCATGCGAAAAAAAATGAAGAAAACGTGACGGCCCAATTTTTATGCTAGATTAGTTAATAAATATGCTTCGTTTCTGCAGTAAAATTTCTTTTCCAAATTTGTGGATTATTGTAATTGGACGCCACAAAAAGTTATATATGTTAACTTTATAGCTTTTACAAACAGGAAATAAAACTGTTTCTTTGCCTCACTTAAAAGCAGATTCGTTCACGTAGAGGATTTTGAACATAAAATTGTCGATATATAACAGAATTAATAAATATGCAAGATTTTGCTAAAAAAGTAATTCTGTTGGTCCGAATAACCTTGACTTGGTTCATATGGAAAAAATACGAGTATCTGATAGAATTAATTATCGATGCTTTAGCATAACATCAAATGTGTCACCATAGTTGCAGTTTGTTTCATTGTGACCTTCGTTAATTTTTTATTATTATTGTTTTATTTATATTTTTTTTTTTGTTTTCTTTTTTTGAGACATTCGCCAAATAAAGTCGCATTTCATAAATTATATAAGCAAAACTTAGGCACATAATAATGACAGTTAAATTCCTAATTTCACATTCAATCGATCAGTTATTCTCATACCAATATCACCACATGACAGCAAATCATTCATGCGGTTTGACATTAGCCATAACATATTTGCAGAGTTTATCAACCTTTGCCTCAAACTTTATTTTCATAATTTACATTTTAAACAGTGTAGTGTTAGTTTCAACCCAATGAGGCACACATAAATTGCTCGGAATTCAGACGTATTAGAAGATATCGATTAGGATTCTGTTGGCCATGCCTTTCATTCGCCAATATGAATGGAAGATTGGCCCATGTTGTCATTATCTTTTAATTTTATGCAATTTAATAATATGAAATAAATTGTTATGGTTAGATTTATAGATTTAAATTGATTACAATACAAACACACAATATCTCAAAAGTTCGCTTCTTAAGCCTTTTGTTTTATTTTGTGAAAAACATTAATAATCTGCGTTTAATACTTTCAGCAGCTAAAATTTATGTCAAATAATATCGCCGATCTTCCGGCTTTCCATTCACGCTACTATATTCATATTCTTTATATTATAATATAATGTTAAAGCCCGTGTTTACTTACACCGGTCTACAAATTTAGGGGAAAAACTTGACTGCAGAAACGAAGCATATTTTTTAACTAATCTGGGTGCTTTGAATTCGAATTTGGCATAAAAAATTGGGCTATCACGTTTTGCCCATGCTGGCAATACTGTAAAACAGTCATTGCTGACCCTACAATTTCACAATTATTAATTTGACAGAAGCCCACATTCATTCTAAATCTTCATAATAGTAGCGTTTTTAAGCACGTCAGG
>JAHXMU010026586.1:42020-72062 GCA_019455685.1 Philornis downsi
GATCAAATCTTAACATTGCTTATGCGCCACCCTATTTATTTTTTTTTATATATACGAGATTTTGAAGAAATACTTGCATAATATTTATTATTGTTATTTGTGTTTGCAATTTTGTCATTCAAACATTACTTTTGTTTTTAGTTTTTGGCATTATTGGTTGCTTACTGGTTGTTGTTATTGGTAGCGTCATTGTTTTGTTTTATTGAATTTTATGCACTTAATGTTGCACATACGAACATACAAATATACAATTCTATATAGTGATAGGTAATATATGAACACAGCAATATCGTAAGTACTTGCATGCATTTGTCCGTCTGTCTGCCTGTACGATACTTTGTGCTCATCAGAAGATTGACGATGTCGCCATATTGACTGATTTAATGACATTTGCTGGTGCCAACCAAATATGTATGTGCATGCGATAGTATGTGAATATGTTTGCTAACAACTACATATAGAAGTGTATTCATATACATACGTATGTCAACTATTGCTATTGAATGCAATATAGTTTATCATATTTTTTAGATTGAAACACAGTCATGCTCATGATTTCATTTGATGAACTATTTTGATTTCAACAGTTTTTATGTTATTGAATGTCGTTACAGCCATCAAATGTTGTTTTATTATTCTGAAATACTACAGACTTGATAATTAGAATTTATTCAAGAACAACATTTTGTATTCATACTACTATTGGATAATTCCAAAGTGAACTCGGCAAAATAAAAATCGACAAAAACAAATTTGCAATTGCTTAAAATTTCCGCGATATACGCAAAATGTAGTAAACTTCCGCTTGTAGTCAGTGAAAGTTCAATCGATTTCCTTGTAAGTCTGAATTCATAGCAATTAAAGTTTGACAAGCCAAAGTTACTTTTGACTAGTACTCATGTAGTCACATTTTGACAAGGCAAAGTTCGAAAAATATACATCGTTCAAAGTGGCACATCCCTTAGACTATGGCATGAGGTCAACTGAAAGTTAAGGTAATCTAATTTTACATACACAAAATTGAAAATTGTGTACGTCCTGTTGCAATAAGGACATACCGGGTTATCCATTTTTCGGTTTTGAAATTGTTTGGGCTGTTTCGTATTTTTTGTTAATTGTTTTTGTATTCCCAAGTCGTCCCTAAATGTCATCTTTTTAATGAATTTTTTTCCTATTACACTTTGTCCTCACTGGCAGGTTGAATTCCTAATGTAATGTCAGTTGAGCCTTTTTCTTAATTGCTAACGTCAAAAAGCTTGAGAAATTTTATTGTTGTAAATTGAATTGTCATTTTTATGAAAACAAAAACGACGCTTGCCAAGCAATGTCAAAGTCAATCGGACTTATAATTTTGATCGAATCTAATTCGCCATTTAAATAGTCTTTCATCCATACATTCAATCTATAAAACAATAGATTTACATAAAACTAAAGTTAAGTAAAACACACATAAAGCTATGATTTCGATAAAAACTTTCATTTCCTTACAATGATTGGGCCATGCCTTCATTTAAATGATCGTCTCTGTATTGGTTGCAGCAGTGGATCTTTTTGGAGGAGTTTTCGACCACCTTTTCGCACATTTCGGACGATAATTGGTTTTCTAATACTCCAACGTTTGGGAATTATCTGCGTAAGCACGGTTTTTGACATAACCCCACAAACAAATCTAACGGCATCAAATCGCATGACCCTGACTTCGACAAAATGTGAAATTACGCTTTCTGGGAACTTCTAATTCAATAAAATAATTCAATAAATTGTGTGGCTCATGACACCGTCTTGTTGAAATCTTCAATTGCAGGCCAAAAAAATGTCGATTATCACACGGCCATAGCGTTCTGAAATGAAATTCGGATTATCCGTCACACTTTCACTAACAGAAGCGATATTTTCGGCAGTGTGTACAATGCGATAATGCACAGGCCAGACACATCTGTAACGCTTTCAGTCTCTTTATATTTCTTTATAATCTATAATCAATTCCTTGCACAGTAGCTCGATTCTAACTATCATAATCACCCCGTAAGGCACGAAAAGTATCCACTTTTGAATCTCACTTCTGCAGTGAGTTTTAACTATTTTTACGCGTTCTGCGATTGTTGAACGATCCACAATCGTGAATGGTAAACCTTTTACTAAATAAATAACACTGTAGATGACAGGTATTTAACAGCTAACCAGTTTTGTGGAACCGTTGGCTTTGAAACCAGTAAATGGATGACCCTGCATGGGCAAACACTAATGTAAAGCGTTATCCCCAGTATCATAGATGACAAACTAGGTGTGCGTGATGAAAACATTCTGTGATTATATGTAAAATATTTAAATATCTTGCACTTTCAACGGAATTCATATTGCACTTTCATGATTATTTAAAAATCATGATGTTGGACAATTTTTTCCAGTATTTTTAATAAGTACAAATACAAAATACAAACAAATGATAATAAGTTAAGAAAAAAATTTAAATTTTAAATTTTTTTGTTGATGTGTTCAGCCATTGTATAGGCGAATTAGTTCCTATTCAGCCGATATCGAACAATTTTTAATTCAAGCTACCCATTACTGAAATATGTTTTAAACATAAATTTCTATTCCAGCAATTCTGCCTCTATCGTGTCTTCAACAGACGCACGGAAGGACGGACGAACTTGCTTAGATCGTCATAGAATATCACGACGATTACAAGTTTGTACACTTTATGGAGTTTCAGACGGGTATTTTTATCAATCTAAAAGGAGACTACGTCGTAAGCATTGCCATTAAATTGTAAAAATTTCAAATTTGTGTTGCAAACTTTTAATAACTTAAGGAAAATATCCTTCTTATTTTCCTTATGTTATTAACAGGAAAATAAGTTGCAAACTTAAGGAAAATAAGAAGGATACATCGTTTCGCTTCTGTTAAGGAAACTTAACTTAAGGAAAATAAGAAGTAAACGATATATCCTTCTTATTTTCCTTAAGTTTGCAACACAAATTTGAAATTTTTACAATTTAAAGGCAATGAGTTCGACGTAGTCTCCTTTTAGATTGATACCCTCAATTGGTCGATCATTACGGTGTTCGCCTTGGCAGCTTGTACGGCCTCGTTTAAACTCTCATGTCCAATATGTTAAAGTCGTAAACGAAGGACCAGACTCCCCCAGAGTAGAATCTACCTCAGCTTTTGTATTGGTTGGACTGGGATCTTTAAACGAGAAATATTGAATTACATAAGCGGTGGTCAATTTTTTCCACGTTCACGAATTCACTGAGATCGTTTACTTTTAATGACTCAAATAAAAACATTAAGTAACGTGGCGCCTTGAAACTTCACATATATGTTTTATAAGGTTTCCACTTTTCACCAAAATAATATGTTTAACCTATTGGCACCATCTACATGTCAGGTCGGCTAGTTTTGGAACCGCCCTTGTAACTAATAGTATTACTTTTATTTTGTATAAGACAGTCAAACATTCTATGTTGCATTTTACGAATTACAACTATTAAAGTTAAGGGAGCTCCCCCTTATATACATACACACTTAATTCTATAAACTTCAAATTTACAAAGTGGATGAGAGGATGGCTAAAAACACAAATTAAACAAAGTCGTTATTGAAAATTCAATCTTTTTTAAATATTGAATGAGAAATGATACTTTTAATAGAATTTGTCTTTAAAAATTGTACCATTGAATCATTTTAGTGTTTGAAAATTATGCGTAAACTGTGGACGACAATCCATCGTAATACGAGGTGTGTTCAAAAAATAAGATGAATTTTCATTTTTCTCAAAAAATATTTACTTATTCTTCAATTTCTAATTTAACTCCTTCAAAGTAGTCCCCCTCAGATTAATACACTTGCACCACCGTTTTTTACAGTCCTCGAAGCAGTGAATACCACAACTTTTCGGTATATCCTTGAGCTCTCTCAGCGATTCGGTTTTTATCGGTCGGAGAACGCCGTCTTTTCATGGGTCTCTTCAATCTTGGGAACAGGAAAAAGTCACAGGGGTCCAAATCTGGTGAGGCATCATAACGGCATTGTTTTTAGCCAACTAACCTCTCACAAGCAAAGATGAGTGATCAGCTGCTTTATCATGATGCAAAAGCCATGAATTTTTTTCCACAATTCCGGGAGTTTTTCCCCTACTGCTTTACGAAAACGGCGCATAACTTCAAGGCAATACTCCTGATTTACCGTACGACCTTGCGGTAAGAACTCCTGATGCATTACGCCATGGTAATCGAAGAAAACAGTGAGCAAAACCTTGACGTTTGATTGAACTTGGCGTGCTTTTTTTGGTCTTGACTCTCCTGGACTCTTCCATTGGGATGATTGAGTTTTGGTTTCGATGTCATATCCAAATATGCCTGATTCGTCACCAGTTATGACCCTTTTAAGCAAATTTAGATCATCGTTGTTGTCATTCAACAATTCTTGAGCGATGCTCATGCGACGTTGTTTTTGGTCAAAATTTAGCAATTTTGGAACGATTTTCGCTGCCACACGCTTCTTGCCCAAAATTTCCGAAAAAATTATATGGCATTAGCCAACCTATAGGTATATGTCGACATCCTCAGCAACTTCCCTAAAATTGAGATAATCGTTGTTGTCATTCAATAATTCCTGAACGATGCTCATGTGACGTTGTTTTTGGTCAAAATTTAGCAATTTTAGAACGAACTTCGCTGCACACGCTTCTTGTCCAAAATTTCCGAAAAAATTGTATGGCATTAGCCAACCTATATGTTGACATCCTCAGCAACTTCTCTAATTGTGATTCGACGATTCTCTATAACAATTTTCTTCACTTTCTTTACATTTTCATCGGTTGTTGATGTACTGGGGCGTCCAGAGCAAACTAAACATACTAAATGGACAAAGTCGTCATCATATCTTCGTAGCGAGTGTACCTACATAAAAAAATAATAATCCAAAGTTGAATGTACGTACCCTGCGAAATTCGAAAATTCGCCTTATTTTTTTAACACACCTCCTAGGTGTTTACAAACTTCGTGCGTTGTTGCCTATGATTATTCGAAAATTATGATCAATTTTTATTGCAATTGTGAATATATTTTCTAAGTTTTAAGCAGGTTACGCTACATATACTCAAGCGTAAACGACACTTGTAAGCCTACTTTAGATTTCATCATTTTGCTAAAAATTCAAAATTGTTACTGCAGTGACATCAGCACAATTATACTGAATATATTTCCATTGTTTCATTTACATAATGTGCTTATTACCTATATTCGAGGTTTCGTAATCATCATACAATCCTCGATGTTCTGTTGTACATTTCTAATTGCGTAAGCAGATAAATTGTAGATCCGTTTATACAATACGAGTATGTTACCTTACATGTTAATATTCTATAAGGTATTACGTAGTTTTTATAGTTTTTATTTCAAAAGAATTTCAATTCAAACGAATTATACGAGAAATTGAATGGAACATAATTGTTTAGCTTTCAGAAGATACCGCAATTTCTATTCAAATAACTGATTCGTGTATTCCATTCATAGGTACGTCTTAGAACTTGAATGATGTTCTTTTTATGAGGAAATAAAACTGTTTTGACTAAAATATTTTTCTTGTTGTATGATGTATAGTTTATATGTTTGTACAGATAGTATAACTGATATGATTTTTTTTTTGGTTAAAATTTCAAATTTCAATCGCTTGAAGTTCGTTTGAAATTTAAGTTCGAGAAATTACGATAGCAGAAAAGAAATCAAATGAGCGTAAAGATGTGATAGGAATGGTTTATTCTAAAAGTGGTACGATTGTTCATTATTTTTGTTACATTTTGATGTTGCCATTAAATTCGATCAAATGATATAAATAAATTGAATTGAATTCGTACGGATATCTGGGTTTATCATTTCAGACGATTTTTTGGTATAAATAAATTGTTCTAGATTTTGCAGTAATAATACGGACTTATAGCATTCATGAGACCGCAATGGTTGTGACTGGGCGTTGGCGATCGCATTGTAATATGCCCAGTGTTGTCGCTCACCGTGGGTAAGGCATTCACGGCGAGACTCACGTTAAACCCTAGTGGACTTCTGTTATTTAAATAAATCATTTTTAACAAGCATTTTTTTATTGTTTTAAAACCAAAAACAAAAATCATAATTAATTTTTTTCTCCAAATCAAAAATCGAAATCAGGATTGGTTTTTATTTTTAGAAACCAAAAGTAAAAATCATGATAAATTTTTTTCTCCAAATCTAAAAATCAAAATCAAGATTGGTTCTTATTTTTAGAAACCAAAAATATCAATTTTATTTTAAAAATCAGAAATTAAAATCAAAATTGACCTGTATTATTAAAAATCAAAAATAAAACTCAAAAATAGATTTTAATTTTTTCAATCATAAAAAAATAAATATATTTTATGTACGAGATGTGTTCAAAAAAAGGCGAATTTTCAAATTTCGCGGGCTACGTACATTCAATTTTCGATTATTATTTTTTACGTTACGTTGGTACACCCATCTCGGAGATATATGGACGGTTTTATCCATATAACATGTTTAGTTTGTTTGTGAGAGGCATAAATAAGACAAGTGATTTGCGTGTTCGGCGATTTTCTGCTATCGAAAAAAAAAAAAACGGATCAAAGAAGCTGCATCAAATTTTGTGTGAGAAATGTTGACAGTGACATACGGTCAGAGTACTCCGAGTCAAAAAAATGTTTACAAGTGGTACAAGCTTTTCACAGAAGGTCGACAAAATGTGAATGACGACGCACGCTCTGGACGCCCCAGCACATCAACAACCAATGAAAATGTTTAAGAAAATTGTTATGGAGAATCGTCGAATCACAACTAGAGAAGTTGCTGAGGATGTCGGCATATCGATTGGCTCATGCAACGCAACCTTTTTTGGAAATTTTGGGCATTAAACGTATGACAGCGAATTTCGTTCCAAAATTGCTGAATTCTGACCAAAACAATTCGCTCAGGAATTGTTAAATGACGTCAACGATGATCCATATTTGCTTAAAAAGGTCATAACTGGTGACGAGTCATGGGTAGATAGTTATGACATCGAAAGCAAAGCCTAATCGTCCCAATGGAAGAGTCCAGGTGAACCAACACCAAAAAAAAGCACGCCAAGTTCGATCAAATGTCAAGCTTTTGCTTACTGTTTTCTTCGATTACCATGGCGGTGTGAATTAGGAGTTCTTACTACAAGATCGTACTAAGTAAGGAGTATTCCGTTGAAGTTATGCGCCGTCTGGGTGAAGCAATACAAAAAAAAAACGCCCGGAATTGTGGGAAAAAAATGCCTGGCTTAATGGGTATTCATCGGATTTGACCCCATACGACTTTTCCCTGTTCCCAAGATTGAAGAGACCCATGAAAGGACAGCGTTTTGCGACGATTGAGAAGATAAAAACCGAATCGCTGAAAGAGCTCAACGACATGCCAAAAAGTGAATATCAGAACTGCTTCGAGGATTGGAAAAAACGCTGGCACAAATGTATCACATCTGAGGGGGACCACTTTGATGGAGATAAAATAGAATTTGATGAATAAATAAATATTTTTTGAAAAAAATTAAAATTCTCCTTATTTTTTGCACACACCTCGTATAAGGACCAATATGACATCTTTATTTAAAATGTTTCCACATTGCCACGATTTTGCCTTAAGTTCAACAACTTTTAACGGAAAGCAATTAAACTCTATTCAACAAAAAAAGATGAAAATAATGGCCTGTGAAAATATGTGATTGCATAGTTCAATTTGTGGCTACAATACTTTGCAATAACTTTAGTTGATTGAAATTCGTTGTTTATAATTCAAATACTGTCTATCGAACGTATTACATACCGCTGAATAAATATAAGTTGCCCAACTAAATTTCCGTTGTTTGGTAACAGATGGCGCCATCTATAAGTGTTAGTCGATTTTGCTATAACCTATACGTCATGAGCCAAGCTTAGACACATGGTAATTATACCGATTCGACACAATAGTGATTTTCTTTGGACGTCATATTCTTTTGGTTGTATGAATATGGATGATTTTGTGCCAAATAATCGTCATATGCGGGTAGGATTGATTTTCTTTTTCCAATCGAAGAAAACGGCGGCAGAAGCTCAGTGAGAGCTTCAAAGCCTTTACGGAGATGCTGCTTTAAGTGAAACAACGTGTCGAGATTGGTTCCGTCGCTTTAAAGGCGGTAAATTTGAAGTTGACGACCGTTCGCGTGAAGGAAGACGAAAAACCTTGGAAGACACTAAATTGACGGCATTGCTTGATGGGGATCCGTGTCAAATTTACGCAGAATTTGACTCAGTATTAGAAGTTAACCGCCAAGCCATTTTCAAGCGATTACATGCGTTGACAATGATTCGTAAGCAAGGAACTTGAGTTTCTGATGAGTTGTAGCTCAGGGACGTTGAGCGTCGTTTTTTCGCCTGTGAACAACCTTTTCTTTTTTTTTCTTATTAATTGAACTATTTTATTTGCCAATATGATCGAATCGTACATGATTTATTGTTCAAATGTACGAAATGCTTGTACTTCCACAATACCATGAATTGTAATCTTATTTTTTAGGCATATCGGTTTTGGTCTTTGACATAAACTCGACGAAAGCAAAACCGAGATTTCGTGGAGTAAGATCACGGTGACTCGATCTCATTTCTCGGGGTCATCATATATCGTATAAATCAACGTACACATCTCTTAAGAAATGTAAGTGTTCACAAAATTTTTTAGTACAATCTTGATCAGACAAGTACCCTATTCTTAATGGTGTTCATACATAAATCAAATCTCTTTGATTTTCCACCCCGTAACCAAAATCCTCATATTATGATGAATAGTGTAATGCTTCCCCTTAATGTCAAAGGCATTTCTATTATCTTAAGTTGACAGAACTTTAAACATTATTCCTGGTTCGTTCCCAGAACCACAAATTGTTTGCTTCTAGAAGTCATTACACTCGTATATGTTCCGTTTTCTACACTTCTTCAATTTGACACGAACAAAAATTTATAAAATATGAACAAATTAGGAATAATATAAAACTAAATCATTGTTTAAAATTAAAGTCTTTTGTGCACTTTTCACACGACCCCAGGATTTCTATTTCGTCATTATAGTCATATATTGCTGAAAATGATATCATTATACAGGGTGGCGCAATAGAACGTGCATACTGCATCATCTTTTTTTGCGGGATAGAAAAGGCGCGGGCGAGGGGGGCGCCTACATCGTTGGGTTGGCGAGCTCATGGAGTTTTAGTCGCTATGAATCACTTCGACGGGAAGCGTCGCGCATTTTGCGTGCGCGCATTTTACGTGAACTCTCGTTCATATGTTGCTACTAGGCGACTATATTGTGCTGAATATGGACTACGGCGAATTAGTGAAGCTCCGAGTGCTAGTTTAATTAAAATATGGGTAAAGCGTTTTGAAGAGACCGGTTCAAGATTTAAACCACAAGCAAATGGTCGCCCAAGAACATCTAGGACCGAAGACAATGTTGAGAGAGTTATGGAGTCAGTACGAGGAAATCCACAAATGTCGACTCGCAAGAGATCGTCTGTCTTACAATTATCGCGACGAAGTTTGCAACGAATTTTAACATTGGATCTTAAACTGCATCCATATAAGCTGCAATTAACACAAGAATTGAAAGAGTCTGACTTCTGACACATTTGCTAATGAAATGCTTAATCGATTTTCCAATTTTGACAATATCCTTTTCTCTGACGAGGCTCATTTCCTTATGAATGGGTTCGTAAACCGTCCAAATTGTCATTACTAGAACAGTGAAAATCCCAAAATCAAACACCGGAAACCATTGCATAGTCCTAAAGTGACAGTATGGGCAGAGGAATAATTGGTCCTTTTTTCTTCAAAAATGCGCGGGGCCAAAACGTCACGGTTAATACGGAACGCTATGTTGAGATGTTGGACGGATTTTTGGCTCCAGAAATTGAACGTTCAAGAATAGTGAATTCCAGAACTTGGTTCCAACAAGATGGAGCTACCTGTCACACATCATATGACTCCATGGCGGTGGTGAAGCAGATGTTCCCTGGCAGGCTGATTTCGAAATGAGGTGATATCCCATGGGCCCACGTAGTCCAGACTTGACGCCTCTTGACTTTTTTTTGTGGGGATACCTCAAACACAAAGTCTACAGTAATAATCCAAAAAACATCGTTCAGTTTAAGGAGAATATCCGTGGTGAAATGGCAGCCATTACTGAAATGGCAATATTACTAAAGAAAGTTTTCAATAACTTTCGTTTGCGGTTAGAGGAGTGCCGTCGTAGAGACGGTCACCATTTAGATGATGTTATTTTTAAAAAATAAACTCCATTTATTGCTCTACAATGCCTTAGATATATTTTAACCATACCTTTTGTATTTATTTTTTAATCTATTTTTTAAATATGCACGTTCTATTGCGCCACCCTGTACATCAACTAGGCTGTACATCTATATATATGTAGGTATATAAAAATGGTGTGAAAAATCTATAGTAATTCATCAATTGAGAACGGCTGAACCGATGTGGCTCAATTTTTTTTCAGTTGTTCGTATTTGCCTGGAGAAGGTTTTTACGGAAGAAAATTTTGGGAAAACCCTCCGAAAAAGTCGGAAAATTGGAAAAATGGAAAATTGATATTTTGTATGGAATTTTGTGTGCAATTGTTCCGGAATGGCTTTTCGAGTGGAAAAATAGAAAACTCTTAGTGGAAAACTCGGAAAATTCCGGAAAAACGTGAAAAATTTTAATTTTTTTCGACGAAATTTTGCATTTCATCGCATGACTAGATGATTTTGGACGATGTAGAGCTGGAAAGATCGTTGTCAAGCTTGGAAAATTTCGGACAATTATGATATTCATTGTGATAAAATACGTTTTTCGTGAATTTTGGGTGGATAAGTCAACGAGACAAATAACAGATGGCGCTGTGCTGCGTTCAATGCCACAACCCCGTAGATGGCGTTATACGTTGACTTAGGCTGAGCGCAATTTGACAGGTGCACTTTTCGCATTGTCATTTTCTATTAAACAAATGTGCTATTTTTCTTGCTGCAATTGATTCGTGTTTTGCGTTTTATTTCACTGATTTCGGATACTCATATATCGTGCATCACATCCGTAAACGGTACAAGCAGTACGATCAATTGAAGTTCTGTGCAATATTTATCAATTCGATCATTTTTTCAGAAAATAAGTTTGCGTGTAAAAAGTGAGGTTGTCTTATTGGATTGCGGGCATTTATTGCGACACATTCATTCCGTAAGTTTTTTTTAAAAAAGAATTTTTTTTTAATAGGATTAGCCAAAAACGACTTTATTCCATTTTAGGGAGAGTTATTTGCTTGACTAATGCCATCTATTAGACGATCAAACCTTGGACGTCGTACACGTCGTGCTATAATTAGTCAGAATGTCCGTGATAATCAAACGCAAGAGGAACGCGCGGAACAAAATGAATGGAGACGTGCCCATATTGCACAAGTTCGCGCTGCACAATCACCACCTCAATGTGATTCAAGCGGCGATCATCAAGGGCGAATTCAAAGGAGAGGAAGTCCTTATCCCACGAATTCCGATAATTCCAACTGATCTTCCATTCCAATTCAAGCGGATTCAGTTCCTCATTCGTTTGGTTTTGCGATGACAATCAATAAATCTCAAGGACAATCGTTGGAAGTCTGTGGGACTAATCCCAAATTTCCCTGTTATTCGCACGATCAGCTGTACGTTGCCTTTTCGCGTGTTGGGAAACCGTCTTCGTTGTTTGTTTTTGCACCGGAAAACAAATCAAAAAACATTTTTCATCATATCGCTCTTTACTGATTTCGATTCCATTCAAATAAATCTCATTGAAATTTGAACTGTGTTTTATTATTACTGGGGAGTTTATCTGAAGGTGTTAAACTGTGGCGAGTCGAAGTTCGCCGGGTCCGCTAGTTTAATTTATAAATTTATACTGGAAACCATGAACACAGTTTTGAGTTAAGTAATCTGTAATTAGTTAACTTCCTGAAGGCCAATAATTTTGTATTTGACAAAAATATGCTTAATTAAAAGATTTCAATTATTTTTTCTTCTTCATTCCTTTGGTTTCGTCATAAGATTGATATTTATTAGGCAGAATTTCTCTAATAAACCGAGTAGAACTGAAGCTGAGACAACGAATTTATCTAATTTGAACTCTCTAGAGTAGTTCTACAAAATCTGTGGACCTGAAAATCAAATCAAACCCCCAGTTAAATGCCCATTCAAATTAACAAAGCCAGTGCGAAAGGTCTTGAAAAAATCATTATCTCTAATAATAACAGTTCATTTTGCTAAAAAATCAAACGGATACATTTTCGATATTTAATGTATTGTTCATATTATATTATATATATATATCTTACTAGACTTTCAAACATTTCATTGTTTTATATATTTTTTATATGCGAATCTTTTACGAATACATAAAGAAATCACATAAATGCAATATTTGCATCATGTAAAACAAAAGACTTCAGACAAAAAGTCGTTACCCATCCATCATTTTGTGATCTTTTCAAATTTCAATGAAAAAAACATTACTCTTCAGTTTCTATAAGTAACGCCAAACAAATAAATAACATCTTTGTATTGTTGTAAGTTTTGCCGTGAAGCAAAAGAGTTAAACACGAACATCATCTTTTGCAAACTAAACGAAGTATTCATTGAAAGCAATTCTGCAGTCGAAAAATACAAGTTCAAATTTGGTTAACAAAATGTAATTAATTTTTAAACTTTAAAGGGACTAAAATTGTGTTAGATATTTTCAAGGATATTATACATATGTGTGATTACAATAAATAATAAATTTTGCAATTATAATAATACATTTTCATTATATTTATATATTATTTTGTTCAAATTTGTATTCATTGTTAGCTGAAAGCATCAAATGTATTAGCTTTTCTACTGTACATTTGACGGACTTTAATACTATTACATTTCAAATAACCGAAACCACTAAATTCAAACAAACTCAATATTTATAGTGAATTTAATAAATTCAAATCATATAAATTAAATTGTACTGGAAATGGTGATTGTTCTGATGCCGGGGGCAGAGCATAGTAAAGAAAATAGTTGCAACAATATCGAACTTTCTTTTGCGAAGATACTTTTAGTCACCAGCCAGTTTCGATCATAGGCAAAAACAGAACTTAAACTTCAACGCTCCCACTATAACATCATCAACAAGCGTCGTTTGTCATACCGCCTGTTTTGAAAAGGGTTTTTTTTTTGTCATACTCTAATATACAGCTCTCTCACATTTTTCGTTTAATAAAGCAATAAATTTTAATGATTGCAATTATCTAAAAGTTAAAATACAGTTCAATTACTTATTGGTCAGAAAAAAAGCATGTCAAATCTCTAACAAATTGCACAAAGATTGATTACAATAATTATTGTCTGCCATTTGATATTTATAATTAAGTTTAATACAAAAATTGTTGTAATCATTTTTTCGACTGTTTAACCATAATAATGCGGTCATTGCTGTTATATTTTAAGAATCTTCGTATTTCCCCAATGTCAATAATAATGTTTTTATACTCGTTCATCTTGGCCACCGTAATAGACAAATAATTCAATGACGTCACAGGCAAATAATATATAATCGTAATGAAGACAAACACACAGATCATTTTGCAAATTACTTAAATCAATAAATCAAAGTTATACCAATAGTCAGTTGTATTTTATTAAAAAAAATCGATGTGCAAAGGTGGCAAAAGCTTTAGAGTACTTTAATCTGTGTTTTCAGTTTAAGCAGTGTTTCGAAACGACCCCACATTTGAGATGAGGCGGGTTGTGTCTGCCTAATCGAATATTTTGTTGCAGAAAATTATCCAAATTAGTTTCTAAAGTGAATTTTGTTGTGAATTTAACAATATGGAAGTCTTTATTATTTATTCGCAATGAAAATTCATCGAACATATTTGGGATGGGCCAAATTTAATCTGAGTGTTTATAATACTATGTAGCAAAAGTAAGACAGCGTTTGTATATTCTTTGAGATGCTAAATACGAAAATGGTATTAAAAATTTTTATAGCTTCGTTTTTTTTTTTTTATTGAACTAAATAAACAATAATTTCTGCTAGGAAAACGATTCGACAAAAATATTACACAGCTAGTGTATTACAATTATTACAAAGGAAAATCTCACAAAGAAATTGCTGAAATGTTCTCCCTCAACCTAAGGACGGTATATAATGTTATTAACCGTGCTGAAAAGGAGGGTAGGCTTGAGCTGAAACAAACACCAGGCAGACCAGGAAAAGTCACGCGGCGCATTGAGCGTAAAATTTTGAAAACTACTGATGAAAATCCACTTTCCAGCACTAGAGGAATTGCTCTTGAAATTAATAATGAATGTGGAGTAAGTATCTCTCATCAGACCATTCGAAACGTGCTGCAAAACCATCAATACTTTTCTGGAGTTGCCAGGAAAAAACCTTCGCTTTCCGCGGTAAACATTGAAAATAGATATAAATTTGCCATTGAGCACATTTCTTTTCCTCCGGAGCACTAGGATGATGTTATTTTTTGCGACGAGACAAAGATGATGCTTTATTACCACGATGGACCACAAAAAGTTTGGCGGAAACCTCTGATGGCCTCAGAAAATAAAAATATAATACTTACTGTAAAGTTCGAAAAATTATCTGTTATGGTGTGGGGTTGTATTTCAAGCAAAGGTGTTGGCGAAATAAGAATTTTGGATGAAATAATGTCGAAGGAAGTCTACTTGGATATTTGAAAAAATGAATTGAACACCAGTGCACGAAAATTCGATTTTGTAGACCCAGAAAATCCCGAAAGGTTAAAATATAAATTATACCAAGATAATGACCCAAAACATAAATCGTATACGTGTAGATCCTGGGTATTGTATAATTGCAGAAAAGTAATTGTACTCCAGCCCTGATTTAAACCCAATAGAAAATTTGTGAGTCCACCTTAAGAAAAAAATCGGAAAAAGGTCTCCAAAAACAAACAGCAGTTAATAATATTTATTAAAGAAAACTACCAAAATACCAAGCGAATATGATATACCAAAACTGATCCATTCAATGGGTAGACGCTTGCAATCAGTAATTGATGCTAAAAGAAGGCACACGAAGTATTAGCAGCCAAAAAAATTTTTTTTTTCACATATTCAGAAAGCATTTTTCTAAATTTAAAATAGTTTTGAAAACATTTATTTTACACCATGAAACCTGAATTATTTTTTTAATTTATAATTATTATGGGAACATTGAAATTAATTTTATTTTTTTTAAGTAAAATGTTTAAAAATATCTTTATTTACAAAAAATAATAAAAAAACGGATGAAAAAAGTTATTTACTTTACATAAAAATAAGAGTTTCTCTTAAAGCTTTTAATTTTTTATAGTGTTGAAAACACCCTTTTTACAAACTGTATATGGAACTAAGTCTGTATTCCATATTATTCTCATCCAAAATTTCGCCACAATGTAAATATAGTTAGTTCATACACTCATTAGTATGTAGTCACCAGTTCGAAGTTCGATGAAGGCCTTCAGGAGTTCGATGTCTGGATTTCGTATGACGATGATGAAGTTTTGATTTCGGTATGATGTTGTTGTTTGGTTTCATTAGTGTAATGATCATTAGTGTATGTAATCTGTTGCCGTTTAATATTTGAGTGTTTTTTTGTTGGTTTTGTTTTGCATTTCTTTTGTAGATTTACTAACTTAGGGTTACATGTAATTAGAATTAATTCGTAAACGTAATTTTAAACGTCCCCATATCACAGTGGGGTAGTTATGTTTTCGGACCATTATATTACAGAAATATGATGACTTACAAAAATCTTTTCAGCGATTTATCGCAGATAAGCGAAATAAAAAAGTCACTAAGTAAATGCTGTTTCTGAGACTATTTTCTGATTCTGAAGAAAATGTTAGATTAGGGTATTATTGTTGTAACTGTTTTGGATTTTATGAAGCGGCCAGAGGGCGGACGGAGATTACAAATGTCATTACAAGGCGGAATAAGTGTTTGCTTTTATTTCTTCTTACGACTGCAGTTTTCGATTTGTTATCGGTTTTTTTTTTTGTCGTGGTTTCATATGGTCATTGTAGTACTAGAAACTTCAAAATCCAAGTTGAGTCTATAACTTGATTTCATTTCGGGTTTAAATATAATTAGTGTCAGAAAATTATGATGAATTAACACCAAAAATTGTGTTGGCTATCCTGAAGAAGTTTGCAACTTTTGTCGATACAATGTTGAACTTCATCTGGTTACCCGGCAAAAGAAATTCCCATACAGAGGCTCCGTGTGACCGTGATGTGAGGAAAACGAGAACTAATACAGCAACTTGTCCCCGATAAATCGGACATTACAGGACAAAAGTATTGATAATACACTTTAGAGCTCATCTAATTTTCGAGCGAGAAATAGAAATTTGAAGAGCAATCCAGGATTACAATTGAAATTACAACAAGTTCTCAGAGGTTTTCATATTCTAAAATAAATTTTCTTAGTTTTGGTTCTTAGTTACTAAAATAGAAATTTAAATAAGACCAATATAGGATTTTATATGAAATTACAACACATTCGCAATAAGAGAAAACTAAAAATTGTAAAATTTTGAAACCAAAATCCTTTGTTTTAGCTCTTTTTTAGTTACAAAAATATCTTGTAAGTCACAATTAGTTTATATACATCAACATTGTAGGGACTCTTAAAATTCCTTGACTGTATTTTACAGCTGTACCTCAAAACGAAAAAACAAGACGTATTCTAAAAACCAAACAGTTTATTTCAATTTGTAGAGGTAGAATGGCTAAATTTGGATATTAACAACTTTTAACGTCGGTAGGAGACTAAATGTATACACCAAAATGAACTTTGACATTTATTCAAACCAAAAAAAAAAAACTGTTTTAATAAAACCAATTGTAAATGGTTGCCACTGAAGTTATTGAATACAATAAAGAATAATCATATGTATTAAACTTTCATCAGAAAACCAATTTTGTTCTTAATGATCCTTGAAATCTCTTCTAGAAGAGCCCAAATGATTGAATTTTTAATTTTGTATTTTTTTTACGTAACCAAAATTTTAAATAAGAGATGTGTCAATAGCAAAACGAATGATCTGAGATGGATACATCTTTCACCTGCAAAATTTCCATTGCATATTACTTGTAATTAACGAATGTTGAAAAAATTTAATTTTTTCCGGTTTTTTTTGAATTTAAATGGTCAAGTTATTTCGTTATTGATCAATTTTGTATAAAATTGTAAACGTTTCTTACCATATCTATTACCTACTATCTAATACTGGTTTTCATTATTAAATAGATGGTAGAACTATTGGAAGATTTCTGAGAAAGGTCAAGTTTTTAAAACTAGATTTAGTCCTCGTTTTTCGTACTAGACCATTATGACGGGCTACAGTATCGGACGGACCAACCTATCATCAGATAAGTGAACATGTCATTTATACTATATGTCGATTTTGCCTATACTTTCGCTGAAATTTCGTTTCTTTTTTTTTTTTTTAACCCCCACAAATGAGGAGCTTCGACTAAACAGATGCATTAGTTAGGATGACCTTCTCCCTAACTACAATATAGTGTTTTTAGTTAAAGGATAACTGCTACAATTGTTGGAGAAATAGCGAAAATGACCACTATTACACTGCGTTTCTTCATCACCGATTTGGCCCACTTATGGCACCTGTGGTCCATAATGTAGAGGACGGTGTGTCTTTCTTTGAAAATATACATATACTTTTTTCTGTTTGTCTTTGGGGTAATTCGCTTTATGACCCTCTTTATATTAGCAAATTATTATTATTACTGGCAACAGAATATAATTCTTTTTACTGTTTTCTAATTTGATTTTTTTATAATTACGGCTGGGAAGCCAATAATCTGTTGCAATTATTATAAATATTGTTTATAGTATTCTAATAATTTCTTTCTTCATTTTTATTAGTTACTTTATTATTCAGATTTTCTGAATTGTAAAATATAATATGACTTGTCTCAAGCATAAAATATCGTTTTGACCTATTTTTTCTTTAAAAATATGTATAAATTTTTTTCTCGTCTTTGAATTTATTGCCGTTGTTCAATGTCATGCGTTTTTGGTTCTTAATTCGATTTAAGATCGTCTTTCTATCAGCCATTATTTATTACTGCTCACAAAATATATTTTTTCTTACTGTTTTCTTATTTGATTTTTTATAATTATGGCTGGAGAGCCAATAATCTGTTGCAATTATTATAAATATAAATATATTCTTTATCAATTTTGTCTAGTTACTTTAAGTTATTTTTCAGATTTTCTGAATTGTAAAATATAATATGTATTTTTAGCCTTAGTGGCTTTAATATTATAATGAATAAATGAAATAAAATTATAAATAATTATAAGTCAATTTTGTTATAATGCAAAATCAATACAAACCCACCAGAAAAGGTGAACTTGCTTAACTTTTCTCAAGTTTTACAGTAAATCAAAAATTACTACAACGGACAGAAATTTAGGCTACTGTAGTGTACTAATTACAAATTACAGACTAAAAGTTGAGTTTTAGGAAATCACCCAATTTATGTGGGAGATACCTGAAATGGTGTTGCTGTATATTCCATTTCCATTCTTAGAAAACAATTTCTGTACAGGTTGATAATTCAAAAAGTTATGAATTGTAATAATATACATATTTTAAAAATCAAATATATTATAATCAACAAAAAATTCTAAAATAAAATTGTAGGTATTTATACTTTTTAAATTTATTTACCAATTTGCTGAGTTTAAGCTAGAAAGTTAACACTTACCTGCGAGTATATATGCAACATGTATTTCTTTCAAAACATTTAATAACTGCTTAGTTTAACTATCTGAAGAATGCCAAATTTAAACATAATTTCACTTGCCTGTAATTGTAATACTCACATTGTTTCTGTTTGTAGTTAATGAGTTCCCATTAAAATTCAGCCGCCGCCGATTTAAATTTGAATATGTCACCGCTTTTCCAAAAAATAGAACGTGCCGCCGCCGCTAAAGATTTTGGATAGACTTAGAACTTCTCTGCTCACGAAACTTCAGTACGCGCTTCTTACTTTTCGTGTTCAGTCTTTGTAATAATCGGTGTCTCTATAAAAGACAAAAACACCGTCTGAAAATAGTTAAATTGTTTTAAAATTTGCATCACAACAAAGTTTATAAAGTTTGTAATAAGAATATGCAAAATTGTTGCCGGTACGCAATTTTAACGTTAAGAAAATCGAGTGCAAAGTTTCTGCAAATTTATACAAAATCCATTGTGAAAAGAACCAAGCAAAAATCTTGTGAAATGCATAACGTAAACAAACTGTTGAACGTCACACACACGCACTTTCTCGTGGGAGTGTGCGTTTGATGTGGTGAAAACAAAATTGGGAGATGCACATGAATAACAAATGTTGTTTAGAAAAACGATAAAAGACCGTAGAAGTGTTATTGTAAATATTGTGATTGTTAATGAGAGCAAGAGATTTGGGGAGAGGAATGGTGAATTGTGATTGCGGTTGACGACAATCGAAAAAGGTAAGTACATAAATTGTTGATAATAGCGTGTTGATATTATTGGTTTTAGCTAAAGGGAAAGGATGATACATCAACAGATTGTCATTTGTAAATTTTTGTTAAAGATTTATCAGAGGTCATATGTAAAAAAAAAACTATCAGTACACATATGTAAGTGATATAATTATCACATATTATTTTGCTTTCTTCCCTAACATGATACGAATAAGAAAATGCGTTTTCAAATTAAGCACTTCGTTATGAATTAACTGTTTATTTTTAGCTTTGCTAATCGGAAAACTAATGCAATTTTTTCAATTATTTTATCTTTAAATATCGAGCATTCAATCCAGAATATGCGTATATGCACTTTTTCTTTTCATATATCATTTGATACCGCAGAAACATAACACGCAGAAGGAACTGCTTAAAATGCCAAGTATTTTTTTTACCAAATGTAGTTCATTACTTAACCATAACCCATATAATCTTAAATTTATATTTTTGTACTAAATACAGTCAAATTCGGAACAGGTTAATGTAGAGGGTTATCGATTTTTCGGTTCAAAAGTAAAGTTAAATAAAATACCATAGCTATGATTTTCATGAAACTTTTATTTCACTGTAATGTTTGGACTATGCCATTATGTACAAAATACAATGCCATTTAAATGGCCGTCTCTGGATTGGTTGTAGCAATGAATACTTTTGAAGTAGTTAGTGGATCGTTTTTCGCACATGTTTGGGAAGTCCAATAGCATCAAATCGCATGATCTTGGTGGCCATTTGAAGTCGCCAAACGTGAAATTACGCTTTCTGAAAACTCATGCAATAAACCTAAAATCGTTCGTATTGCATCACGTTTGAATCACCGCGTTCTTCGGTTATTAAATGATCTATATTCGTAAATGGCAAACCTTTCACTAAATATGTAACACTTCAGATGTTAAATAGCAGCTGACAGTGGTGGTGGTCGGATTAGTCATACTTCTGCTGGTACCTCCCAAACAAATTGACAGATTTGAACAATTTAAATTTTTAAATTTAAAGTTTTTTTCCTCAATTTGTAATTTGTTGTCTCCATGAGATTAGAATATTGTCCATCGCATTGCAGTTTGTAATGTTTGGTAAAATCTCTTTACGCTTTGCGCTAACTTCTGTCGAATTTGACGCACATTGAGCGCTTGATAAACCTACATATTAAACTACTAATATACCTCCCATACAATTTGAACGACTTTCGTAATGTTATGTTCCCCTGTAATCTGTAATCCGTAAATGACTGTAACGTAATTGTTTTTTCTATTGGTAGAATTTGAGAAAGCGACCAAATAACTCCCCTTTTTTGGAATCCCTCACACAAAATGCCTAATTTAACCGAAATGTTGTTTAACTCATTGATTTCATTCAAATGCACTAAATTTAGTTCAGCTCAGCAATCATCAGACGCTTATTCAATTTAGTTTTACCAAAGATAATTTATTTATTGTCACATTCCTTAAGATAATACATTCTAATCGGCATATATAGATTTAGGGAAGATCAAAATCAATCCAAGCTAAAGAAAAATCACACCCCAGCTCGCGTACTTTGCACCAAAGCAAAAAGACTACGGCGAATGTATGTGTAAGTCAGTTTACCCGACTAAAGTTTCTGTAGTAGTCTTTCAAATTTTTCTACATCCATGGCTGCAATTAGGGCGCTTCCTTAAGAGCTTATTTATTACCAACCGAACATTCAATGCAAATTAAAATTTTTTAAAATTTGTAAATAATCTCATCCCAACCAAGGCGGCCCTTTAAAAATTTTATGAATTGTGATGGTTCTTTCTAACATTTATAAAACGTCACGGCATATATATGTAGATTTTAATTAATAAATAGTAAAATTGATGGAATCTGTAAAATGCCTATTTTTACATAAGTGGCTTCAGAATCAATGCTTTGGAATCTTTTTTTTCTACAGGGTCGATTTTGTCTAATTTCAAATATAATCTGCTTATGAAAAGGATTATTTTTTAAACTACATTTTAGCCTCACATCCCAAGGTGTGCAATTCTCATCATATTTAAAACAGGCATCCAAACGGACGGATGGACGTCTATCGATTTTCGCGACGATAAGTGTTGCGCAAAACAAAAGCAATAAAATGTACTCCAGACTATAAATATATAATTTTCATAAAAACAAAATATTTAAAACAAAGCTTACCATTTATTTTCACAGAAGTATTATTAAGCTATAAAACCAATACATTACAACAACAACAACAACAATTGCGTTTAAAAGAAATATGAAAAAATGTACAGCAGAGTCGGAATTCACTGGCGCAAAACAATAGCAACAAAGTAGAGAAATACCACTAAAATTTATTGGTAGTGCAATTTTTTTTTAAATAACACTAAAATTTAGTGGTAGTGCAATTTTTTTTTAAATACCACTAAATGTTTAGTGGTAGTGCAATTTGATTTTGCACTACCACTAACCATTTAGTGCAATTTGATTTTGCACTACCTCTAACCATTTAGTGGTAGTGAAATTTTATATAGCACTACCACTAATTTGTTAATTTTTAGTGCACTAAGAATCTAGTGCAATATGCCCATCACTGGTTTATAGCTTAATGATACCTCTGTGAAAATAAATGGTAAGCTTTGTTTTAAATATTTTGTTTTTATGAAAATTATATATTTATAGTCTGGAGTACATTTTATTGCTTTTGTTTTGCGCAACACTGTATCTACTTTATGGGGTCGCAATTGTTACAAACGGAATGATAAAAATTTAGTCAGCAAAGTTTCAGCAGATAAAATAGACATTTCAAAAATTATGATAAGAAAAGTATTGTGAGGCCTAATGTAATTTATATGGAGGCCTTAGAAAAGGTAGGGCTAACTGGCCCACTACCGCGGTTAATATTTATTTTTCTAGACAAAAAATATGGTCTACGACAAAAATATGGTCTACCAAACAGAAATTGCAGATGAATGATAGAAATTGGGAAAATTGGTGAATTTTGTTTGGGAAGCACCAGAATTGGTGTAACAATGATTTCTATTTTCATTCTGAGACTCTACTTTGACAAACGCTTAAGCTATACCAAATTATGTCATATGTATCTGACTAATCCGTCGATTTTTTCAAATTTTGCTAAGCATTACAATTTGATACAAAGGACAAAAGTTTAGGTTATTGGAATCTGTTATTAGTTATAATGAAGAATATAATTTCGGAAAAAAAGAGGTGGATCGATATAGCCCATTTACAATCCCTGGCTACGATCAGTCAAAATCTTAGACTGTGCCAAGTTTTAATAAGTTCTATATTTTATAATTTAATTTACAGCATCGTACAATCGATTTAAAAAGTTATGAAATGCATTTGTTACATTTTTGCCATATGAACTTGTATACATCTTTATTCCTCTAGATGCAGAGATAATTAAAGCATGCCAAATTTTAGAGATTTCCATCAAAAGTTGTGATAAGAATTTCAGGAGAACCAGGCATACCACCTTTTAAATTATCGACGAAAATGTGACTTTACGTAATTTTGTGTGGGCGATATCGAAAATACTTTGTGGAAAAAGTTTACAGTGTGAAACATTTTAGTGGATTCTTGCAGACAGTTAAAAATTACGATTGAAAAACAATTTATAATGAAGTTAACGTTTGTGAGGGATGTCGGAATGATTCGCTAATTGTCCCAATACCACAATTTATAGGTATATATACTATACCATATACTAAGTATACTATATACTACGTAGTGTACTATTACTTTGTAGAAGTGATTTTGACAAACGCGCTATTATGTATGGAAGATACCAGAACGGCCATGCCGTTTTTTCCATTTTCAATCTCATACCACGACCTCAGGCAATATCAGAAAATTAAAATATTTACTGCACTTATGCGCAGGCACACAGACAGAAAGAGGGGTTAATCTGTTTGCATCTACTCAGCAAGTCATGAAACGAATTTTATATTAAGATATTAGAATGCACCTCACCTCATTCAATGCTTCACGTTTTCCTCGCATCAATTGACATACTGGCTGAGGATGTACAAATTAAATTTCATCAGAATACCACCACCACCAATTGCACTACAATTAGAAATCCGAATAACTTTCTTTCTTAATCAATGTATTTCGTTTGTTCTATTTTTTATTGTATAGAAAATTCAATTCTATTTTATATAACTAATTGGTTTTCAAGAATATAGACCGTAAATGACCTCCATGCTCATTTAGGCATATGCGACACCAGATCAAAAAATTATTCATCCTTTAATTTAGTCAAATTCCTTGGTTTCGTTTTGTACACCTCTTGCTTGGCATAACCACTTAAAAATGTCTGGTGCAGGTAGTTCAGGTGACCTTGGGGGACAGCGGAAAATGGAATTTATGGATATTAATTTATTTGGGAATTTTCGATGAAACTCTGCCATAACTGATCTGGCTATGTGTGCAGTTGCTCTATCTTGCTGGAAAACTCCTTCAGCATCTATAAATAACAGGCCCCAGTGACAGTTGACAGTGGAACGATTTGTGCGCCCTCATGCATTACTAACATATAGTATACTTATAATATTATTATCCTTTACTTTTACCTGAAAAGAGATGTAACCAACAAAAAACAGTTCTTTATAGCAAAATAACTGCAAGCATCAACCCCGCTTTAACCAAAACATTCAAATAGATCTACATATATATTTAGTTGGTGTTTAAGCAACTCGATTAGAACTCAATTAGTATTCTTTAAACTGTGTTCAACTTGATAAATGAACTTCCAGTTCAAGAGAATTAGTTGTTTTCTTTCATTCAAACTATATGTCTCCGGACAATCACTTGGTCGGTTAAATGTTGCAATACTTTTACATAAAATTACACAATAGTTTTCCAAATAATAATTGGATGGAATGGCTTGCCAGTTGGCATGTTTTTCCCGTTGAGAGTTGTAGTAATAACAATTTAGGGTTATTACAGTGCTGTAAAAATAACGAGAAAGGGGAAAATTGCTTACGGAATCATTTATAAGGAATAACACCGCAGATATTCAGTTATGAATTTTTTTAAATATTTGTGTGCAGGCAATAATGGCTTTTACAATAAAGAACATGCGACAGACTAGAAATTTGGTAATAGTTTTAAAAGCACAGAACACTACAGTACAGCAATACAACATTAAGTAGAATTTGACACGAATATCTGGAATTCACTAAAGCCAAATGTTGTACATACTAACTTGTAGGAATGTGGAAACATAATAATTTTTCGATCACACAATCTATATAGGTATAGGGGGCATTATCACCAATTACAGACTTTCAGGGACAATAAAATTTATTGGTAATAAAACAAAATGTTTTGTAATATTTCAATAAACATAAAAAAGGTGGCCATTATACGACGACGATCCCAAAACTAGCCGACATAACAAAGAATTCACAAAAAATTTGGGAAGATTTTTTTTTTTTTTATTTTTTGACATAATCTCCTTTTAGCTCAAAACACTTATTTCAGCCATATTCAATAGCTTCTATACCCTGTTTATGGTAAAAACTGCCAAACTCTTTAAAATACATACATACATATCAACCGCCGATTCACCTCTTTAATGTAGGCAAATAATCTTTTGCCACCGATGGAACTGAATCTCGAGAATAATATTCGCCGTTGATGATTTTTCCTTTCTGAAAATAGTCAATAAAAATAATCCCATGCGCATTCCATATAACAGAGGCCATAACCTTGCCTGCACAAGGAACCGTCTTCACCTTCTTTGGACACTATTCTCCCATTCTAGTCCATTGTTTTGACTGTTCCATTGCCTCAGGTATGAAGTGATGAACTCATGTCCCATACATGGTTATAAATCCACGCACAAAATTCGGCTTTATTGCGATGAAACATCGCCAAACACTCTACTGATACATCTTCATGACGCTGATTTTTGCTCTTTTAAAAGCAAGCGTGGCAACAATCTTTCGCACAGCTTCCTTATATTAATATTTTCGATCAATATACGATGTATAATACTTCTTGCAATTCCTATAATATCAACTAGCTCATGCACCTTCAGCCGGCGATCATCCAATACCATTTTGTGGATTTTCTTAACCGTGCCTGGCGTGGACAGCTCAATTGTTCGACCACTGCGGTGTTCGTCTTGGCAGCTCGCACGGCCTCGTTTAATCTCTGCTATCAAATATTTTAGAGTCGTGAATGGAGGAGCAGATTCCCCTAGAGTAGAATCTAGCTCGGCTTTAATATTTGTTGGACTTTGGAGACTTTTCAAATAGAAATATTGAATCACATAACTGTGACCAATTTTGTTTATGTTTACGAATTCACTGAGATCGTTTACTTATGATGGTTCAAATAAAAATGCTAAACAACGTGCGGCCTTGAAACTAAAAACATATGTTTTATAAGGTTGCCACTTTTCACCAAAAAATATTTTTTTATACTACTGAAATCATATACTCGCATACGTCAGGTCGGCTGGTTTTGGGATTGCCCTCGTGCCTTAGGTGAACGACTACTCGTCAAAGAAATTTTTACTTTCTTAATTTTGAAAAGTGTTATGGACTCATATCATTCATTACATTATTCTGGGCAATGCTTAGGATAAACTCTGACTGTGCATCAAACGGCAGCCTGAGCCTCCTAAAAATTGCGAATCAGTCAGTATTTAACTAATAATTTTTGTGCTTGGGCTTTATTTAGGCATAGAAAACTCAGATCATTGTGACATGCATTCTGGTATGAAATTTTTGATAAATTAACTTCCGATTCAATAGAACTAGTTTTTCCTATTTAAAATATGGATCTCTAATTAATTGAAAAAGATTTACATGAATTTACGCAACATTTCTCCAAATATTTACTCAGTGGAATGGGTTAGCATTGCGAAAAGCTTTTGATTCACATCAGTCGTGGAATTGATGGACCGCAGGATTGAAAGGATTTACAGATTCAAAGTAGCGAAAACTATAACATAATAAAAATGCTTCAATAGGTGTATATAGGTAGTAGCAATACTAGTAACTGAAAGAGATTGATATAAAGATTTCGTGAAATCTCTGGCAGTGTCGAATTTTGGCGATACCTCCGACTGTACAGAGCACAGAAAGATTTTCCACAAACTTATTACAGTCAGTTGGGACAAATGTTGCGAAATGGAGTCAAATGCTTTCCATTAAAACCGTTTCCCAAATATCATTTGTAACGAATACATGGAACCCATCAAAATCGAATGTTCTGCATACATCACTGGAAAATAATGCAAAATGCAATCATTTTTACTTTGCTCAATAAATATGTGAAGCATTCATAACCATCGCACCAAAGTTGGACATGTTGTTGACTAAAATGCTTAATGCTACTTTAAAATGTGTTTGTACTTTAATCTAAGAAAACACTGTCAAGAACGTGCATAGGAACTATCAATCAAACACAACGGTGGTCGTTGTACTTTACTACAAACTACAGCGTCTAATAAGTGTTCGCTTTCACAATCTCAAAAAATATTTTTGGACTCGTCATACTTTTTTAATATTCTTCTCTGTGATGCATCCAGCCATTGATTATTTATCACAAGATAAAGTGAATTTGCTAAATATTTTTAGTAATGATTAAATTATATGCGGCATTATGGTCCAAAATTTTCACCGTAAGTCCATCGTCATTTCCATTTAATATAAAAATTATTTATCTATTAATTGTTGCCAATAAACTTAATTTGATCATGGGACCCTCCCCTTATTTGCAGATTTGAATTTCAATGCCAACATACCATAAGCATATTCAGCCTTTTGAGGATTTAATAAGTTTCATATTAAGAGTTATTTGATACTCACAATATCTGACTGCTTATTGGATAGACTTACATTATGGCGATGTTTCTCGTGGAAACATTCCCAAATAGCTATCTCTGGAAGCAGAATAATGTTGAAAGGTGCATAGGTATCGATGGCATTAAATCGTAAATCAAGGTAATTATTGTTACTAATACATAATTTACCCAATATTTCGATGTACTTGTTGCAATATGTTTGAATAAAGTAATAGGAATTTGGAAGCATTTCTTGTTTGAGTTTTCACTTGATGAATATTTTTTTATTTACGCTAGCAACAAAACAAAGTAAAAATATATTACATAATTTGGGATTTTACATATAGCATTGCAGCAAGAAAAAAATCTAATATTATGGTTAAAATAAATATATATTTATATAAATATATTTGTTTACAAGTTAAGGAAAAACATAGGGAAAACCTTTGTTTTTGTTAAAAAAAAAATTTAAAAAACAATCACTTTTTTTCATCTTCTATTCAGAACATTGAAAAGTGATCATCAGTAAAAATTTTTTATTAAATCAATATTAGAATATTTACTTTTGTCTTCAATTTTTTGTGTTATATCTTTTAACAACTCAATGACTACTTTGTGTCTGAATTTAGAATGCAATCGACTCGTTGAGTATCTTCTGTTTAGGTTATAAATACATTTCAAGTTTTTGTTTTGCACAATTTGAAGCTTTTTCAGGTGACAGTTTGCCAATTTTGGTGACCAAATTTGACGTCCACATGATAAAATTTTTATTTTTTATAGTTTAGTTTCGATTTCCTACTTATTAATGGGTACAGTGCTCTTCTGCATTTAATAGCTTTGTCGCAAGCTTGGACAATGTGTGTTGTAAATGTTAGTTTTTTGTCAAATATAGCACCTAAATACAGGGTGGCGCAATAGAACGTGCATATTGCATCATCTATTTTTGCGGGGTAGAAAAGGCGCGGGCGGGGTGGGCGCCTACATCGTTGGGTTGGCGGGCTCATGGAGTTTTAGTCGCTATGAATCACTTCGACGGGAAGTGTCGCGCATTTTGCGTGCGCGCATTTTACGAGAACTCTCGTTCATATATTGCTACTAGGCGACTATATTGTGCTTAATATGGACTACGGCGAATTAGTGGAGCTCCGAGTGCTAATTTAATTAAAATACGGGTGAAGCGTTTTGAAGAGACCGGTTCAACATTTAAACCACAAGCAAATGGTCGCCCAAGAACGTCTAGGACCGAAGACAATGTTGAGAGAGTTATGGAGCCAGTACGAGGAAATCCACAAATGTCGACTCGCAAGAGATCGTCTGTCTTACAATTATCGCGACGAAGTTTGCAACGAATTTTAACATTGGATCTTAAACTGCATCCATATAAGCTGCAATTAACACAAGAATTGAAAGAGTCTGACTTCATAGCAAGGCTTTGCTAATGAAATGCTTAATCGATTTTCCAATTTTGACAATATCCTTTTCTCTGACGAGGCTCATTTCCTTATGAATGGGTTCGTAAACCGTCAAAATTGTCGTTACTGGAACAGTGAAAATCCCAAAATCAAACATCAGAAACCACTGCCCAGTCCTAAAGTGACAGTATGGGTAGCAATCTCTGGCAGAGGAATAATTGGTCCTTTTTTCTTCGAAAATGCGCGGGGCCAAAACGTCACGGTTAATGCGGATCGCTATGTTGAGATGTTGGACGGATTTTTGGCTCCAGAAATTGAAAGTTCAAGAATAGTGAACTCCAGAACTTGGTTCCAACAAGATGGAACTACCTGTCACACATCAAATGCCTTCATGGCGGTGGTGAAGCAGATGTTCCCTGGCAGACTGATTTCGAAAAGAGGTGATATCCCATGGCCCCCACGTAGTCCAGACTTGACGCCTCTTGACTTTTTTTTTTGTGGGGATACCTCAAACACAAAGTCTACAGTAATAATCCAAGAAACATCGTTCAGCTCAAGCAGAATATCCGTGGTGAAATGGCAGCCATTACTCCAGTATTACTGAAGAAAGTTTTCAATAATTTTCGTTTGCGGTTAGAGGAGTGCCATCGTAGAGAGGGTCACCATTTAGATTATGTTATTCTTAAAAAATAAACTCCATTTATTACTCTGCAATGCCTTAGATTTATCTTAACCACACCTTTTGTGTTTATTTTTTAATCAATTTTTTAAATATGCACGTTCTATTGCGACACCCTGTATATATATGTATAATCTAAATGAATTTCATTACACTGCAAGCCTCACATTCATCATCAGCCTGTATAGGAGCAGTACAACCATAAGAGCCTGTAATTCGGTAATTCCAAAATGTTGTTGTGCATCAATCTTAAAATAATTATAATCGTAATTGACATCATTCCATTATTATGCACCCTCTTCAATGTTAGCCGTTCACGGTTTAGCTAACTTTATGAACTTTAAAATGTTTATTAATATTTATTATTAAATAACACGTAATGAAAGAATTACACACATGAAAAACAAACCAACTATTTTAGACAGGCAGAAAATATTAAGACATGTTCTCATATCCATTATTTGTTGTATACCTTAAAGTTCACACGTTATGGAGCCTCATGGAAGACAACAA
>JAHXMU010026591.1:0-19038 GCA_019455685.1 Philornis downsi
TCGTCTTCAGCAAGTAATTTTTCTCTCACTGAATCACTGCCTATCCCAACCACAATTTTGTCCCGTAATAGAGAATCCTCAATAATACCGAAATCACATTTTTTTGCTTGGTTCTTTATTTTTGTCAAATATTCATCAAACGCTTCACCCTCAGATTGAAACATTGTGTTGAATGTATATCGCTCAAAAGTAACACTTATTTTTGGAGCAAAGTGTGCGTCGAAGTTTTCTATTATTTTTTTCACATTAAGTTGTTCTGCCTGCGTTAACGAGAACGAGTTGTATATGTTGATAGCTTCCGCACCTATGCACGACATCAACGTCGCCACTTGAATTTCTGCCGGTTTTTGGTCAAGCTGTGCAGCTGTGGAAAACCATTTATATTGCTGTATCCAGCTTTTCCAAGCCGTTGATGCATTGTTGCTCGTGACTTGTAATGGTTTGGGAGGTCTTACAAATGATGACGCCGAATTTGATGGCCTTTCTTCATCTTCATTTGCCATTCTTTAACTTTATTAAGCACCACTTCTGACACCATGTAGTGGACGTGACGATTGTTGAGTATGAACTGAACTTTATTGAACTAGATGATATTCATGTTACATAGTGGGTGAGAGTAGATGAGAGGGCAGGGTTTCCTACCCTTTGACAGCAACTAGTACGTAAAAAACATGTACATTTTGTCAAAAAAAGTACCGGGATTCAACCATTTGGAGAGGCCGGTTAACGGGATTATCAAAATTCTTTTTGTTGGCCCAACTGTCCTTTATACTAACTCTCTTCAGTGTATTGTTATTTTTAATAAAATATCGAACATAGGGCTTTCGTAATATACGAATTTCTTGTGCCGAATCGCAGAATATATTACAAAAAGCTTACGGTGAGTCGTACACTACATTCAAGAGTGGTTGGGATGTCTATTTGTCTATTTTTGGTTGACTGTCAACGTCTTCTTTCTGTATCTCTAAACTTTCTGTGACGATTATTTGGGTATGAAACGTGTTGCGGTTCGACTAGCGTCTCCCAATGATATCATTGTGAAAGATTGTCTGATTTAGAACTCAATAAGTATAATCGAAAAGCCACCGTATTCATTTGATGTGGTCCTGGATGCCTTTTCTCTTTTCGAAACTTAAAACGAAATTTCTCTGGCACGAAGTCGTCTAGAACGGCTATCGTGGAGGAGGTTTGGGCGGTGATCACCAGTCAATATGTCTGACATGCTGTCCGTAACCCTTGCAAAGATAGGGATTATAAATCCCATACTTATATTCTATAAATTACGCCGGCGACGAAATAGAAACATACTTAATCAGGCCATCCAGGCTACCATTGACAACTTCCGAGGACCCGAGGACGGGTCGCACTTAAGCGAGGGAAGAGTTAACACGGTATCTGTTCCACCCTAGTAGGGTGGAACACGTCGGTAGAGGACGTGGTGTCGAACGTTGACAGCGTCGCAGTGCTTGGTCAGCATTACGATGTTCACAATTGTTTAGAGTTACCTGACACCGTACACAATCAGCATTGCAAAGTTTACAATTACATTTATGCATTTAGAGTCAGCCGACACCGTACACAATCAGTATTGCGATGTCTACAATTATATCTAAGCATTTAGAGTAAGCCGACACCGCACATGAGGCGCAGTGTCAGCAACTTAGTATTTAAGTTGAGGCTAGATATTATTCTTTAGAATGTTAGAAGTTAGTCTTTTAAGGAAACTCAAATAAAGAAGTTCAGTCCAATTGAGCTCTAATAAAGAACCAACGCATTTTAATAATTTATATCTTAAATCACGTCGAGAAATTTTTCTTTATAGCATATTTATACCAAAACCAAAAAAAAAATTATACCAAAACAAAAAAAAATTATGTACTTAGATTCTTATAATGGCGCTCACGCTCGACACGGATCGCAAGCGACAGCGTCTCTGCATTCATATAAATACAAAACGCTGTTTGCAGCTTTTCTGGGGCGTTTTTCTCATTCTTTTTTCGTCGAAAAGGGCAAAAACAAATGATATATTTTTTTGTACGTGTAAACATAAATGTGAGAAACTAAAGAAAAAAGTAGTAATTTTCATAGAAATAGCAGTTATAAAAAAATGTTAAAACGTTTGCAAATTAGAATTTCTTCTTCTGATTTTACCGTTCAATCGCAAGCGACAACATATTCTTTGTGCAAATACAGGGTGGGCCATAAGGGTTTTGGCGGTTTAAATATTTAATTTAAAAAAAAACTGCGAAACATAAAAAAAATATATTTGTATTTTTAAAAAGTAGAAGCATGGGAATTTTTAAGACTTGAAAATAATGTTGTCCAAATGGCTTTGGAAAACTCGTTGTTCTCGGTATTTTGTTACTTTCCTGAATAATGTTCCTCTTCAATTGCTGTAAATTGGTCGGATTATTCTCGTAGACTACCGATTTGAGGTAGCCCCATAGAAAAAAAATTGCATGCAGAGAGATCGGGGCTACGTGGGGGCCATTCAATATCCCCCCTTTTTGAAATGAGTTTTCCAGGAAAAACATTTTTCAGCAGCTCTATGGATACCCTAGCCGTATGACATGTGGCCCTATCCTGTTGAAACCACATCCTCGAGGTATTGCCTTGAAGTTCTTGCAAAGCTGGCACCAAAAAGTCTGCTAGCATGTTGCAATAATTGTTCGCTTTAACCGTCATCGCATGCCCTCTTTCGTCCTCAAAAAAGTATGGTCCAATAATACCGGTTGACGTTATCCCAGCCCACACGACGAGCTTAGGGCTGTGAAGTGGACGTTCATGCAAGCGTCGGGGATTAGTCTCGGACCAGAACCGACAATTTTGCTTGTTCACATGGCCATTAAGGTGAAAATTGGCCTCATCACTAAAAATCGCGTTGTTGAAATTGTTGAACCGCTCTAGCATCAAATTGACAAAGTTAAGTCGGTTATTGGCATCATCGGGTTTTAATTCTTGGACTATCTGAATCTTATAAGCCTGCAAATTACGTTTCAAAATTCGTCGTAAAGTTGTTCTTTTGACATCCAAAGACTGACTTCTCTTACGTGTTGACTGTTGCGGATTTCGCTGAACTGAAACACGAACACGCTCCACAATGTCGGCTGATCTTGCAGAAACTGGGCGACCACGAACCGTAATTGGTACTGTTGAGAATGTTTCGAACATTCTGATCCATTTTCGTATCACATTGGCGCTTGGAACTTCACTTAAATCGTGTAAACCGTGTTCATGCCGATACAAACGTCGTGCAGTAATCACTGATTTATTGTTGTCGTAATACGCTCGGACACAAAATGCACGCTGCACTCCCGTGTGCGGCTCCATGGCGACTAAATTTCCAGGAAGCGGCGCAGCGAACAACATATCCCCCCGCCACCCCGCGCCACGCGTTGCCGTGAAATTGAAGAATTAAATCGCCAACACTCATATGGCCCACCCTGTATATTAACGTTTGTCATTCGGTAGTGCTGACTTTTGGAGATGAAGCGTTTTGTCATTTCGCGTTAGTATAAGTAAGACTTAATATTTGATTTTATATATTAAAATACAATTTTTCGATTATGGCCAAGCTCACGGAAAACTAGTTTGTGGTCCACTTAAGGGCCACAAAAGGGGGAAATAGTTTTGATTAGGTATATGCGGCTAATCGGACTATAAGTTTAATCAATAACTTAATTATAATCAACAATTCTGATTATTCAGACCTATGATAAACCAATTAATGTGAATTTCGTTTAATCAAATTCTAATAATTTATTCTAAATTCAAATACTTTTGCAACGTGCGTTCTAAGCGACAAAAATTGAAACGTTGAAACGTTTTGAGTGGCCCACAACAACACATACATATAAAATATGAAATGTCTAATTATTCAAACTCTGGTTAATCAATAGTTCGATTAATCAATTACTCTTGAGTTTTGAATAATCTAAATTATTATTAATCTATTAATTGTTAACATAATTAATCCAAATGTACGACTAATCAATTAGTTGAGTAACATGGATTTTGTTTACTCGGGTTGACTACACAATTATTCGCATATTCTCACTTTTGAAGAGGAGATATTGTTATTAAGAAATATTATGTGTTTTATTGACCTATTCTCGGTATTTGTTTGACAGCATCTATGTATACAATTTCTAACAACAAATAAACCGAAAGCAAAATTACATTCATTTGAAATGTTTTAATATCTAAAATCTCAGTTAAAGTTGTTCATTAATATAATATACTTGTATATTTTATAAATAAATTGCTTAAAATTAAGAAATTTCGTGAATTTAATAATATAACGGTACTTATATCGTTTGTAAATGGATTGCTAAAAATGCTTTTAGACATCTTGGTATAAAGATATAGTTCGAAAATTCAATCCAATTACCATGCCATTTTAAAACTTAGACAATGGATTTTAAATGGATTTTAATTGTGCAGAAATGGTGTTCGAGAATAAGTGGTTTGTCCGATTTGGAAATAAAAACTTGACTGAAGTACTAAGGAGACTGAGTTTTGATTTTCATTTACTTTTTTCATTATCTTAGCAGAAGTTGTATACACGTAAGAGGGCGGTAGTGAATTTGTAGACATGGAAAAAATTGGTCACCGTTATGTAATTCAATACTTGAATTTAAAAGGTCTCAGTCGAAGGAATATAAAAGCCAAGGTATATTCTATTCTGGTGAAGTCTACTCCTTCGTAGCACTACCCTCATGGTTACGAAATTCACAAAATGGTATTGGAGGATCGTCGGCTGAAGGTGCGTAAACTATATTATTGGCTGAAGATTTGAAGATGAGAAAGCTGTGCGCAAGATGGGTGCCGAGCATGCTTTCAATAGAGCAAACATGTATCAAAACAACAGTATCATGAAGATGTTTCAGTAGAGAGTTTGGCGATGTTTCATCGCAATAAATCCGAATTTTTCCGTCGATTTACAACCATGGATAATGGAATCCATCTGCAGGCAAGAACATGGCGTCTGTTTTTGGGATACACATGGAATTATTTTTATTGGTTAGATTCAGAAAGGAAAAACGGAGAATATTATTAATCTAATAGGTAATGAAATTATGGAAAAAAGGCCGCATTTGGCGAAAAAGAAAGTGTTGTTCATCAAGATAATGCTCCAGATCACATATCTACTACTACCAGGGTCCAAATTAATGAATTAAAGTTAATTTTAATTGTACATCACGCACCTTATTTGACAAATTTAGCTCCCTCGCACAATTTTCAATATCCAAACTAGAAAATATGGCTCATTGGTAAAAGATTTGCCAACAACTAAGAGGTAGAGCCTACGGTTGATGGCTATTTTAAGAAGTTTCACAATTCTTACTAAAGGCTGTCCCAACAAGAACGCAAGATTTAAATTTGGCGCCATTGGAAGTGTCATTGTTTGACATTTGAACAATTGTTATTGTTTGCTAGTAGAAGGTACGAGGTTAGTAAAAATGAAGCGCTACACAAATGAACAACGCATTCTCATTGTAAAATTGTTTTACCAAAATGGTGAAAGTTTTGCGGCTACAGTTCGCAAATTGCGATCAATTTGGGGTCACAATAATGCTCCAAAAGAGTCAACTGTAAAGAGATGAATGGACAAATTTGGCAAAACTGGGTCTGTTAGTGATGTAAAGACAACAACGCGCCTTCGACCAGGTCGATCGACCGAAAATGTGGCAGCTGTACGTAATGATGTCGCTCAAACTCCATCCACCTCAATTCGGCACCGAGCTCAGCAAATTGATGTCTCCAAATCAACTATGCAGCGAGTTTTGACGGAAGATTTCATACAAAGTTCAATTGACTCAGGAACCGAAGCCAGCTGACCATGGACAGCGAAGGGAGTTCGTTAATTGGGCATCGGAGAGACAACATGGAAAAGGTGATTTTGCCGATAAAATCATATTCAGTGACGAGGCCCATTTCCATGTCGATGGCTTCGTCAATAGGCAGAAATGTCGCATTTGGGGTGAGGAAAATCCTCGAGTAATTCACGAGAAGCAAATGCATCCTCAACGTTTCACTGTGTGGTGTGGATTTTGGGCTGGAGGAATCATTGGACCTTTTTTTTATGAAAATGAGGCATGTCAAGCGCAATCAGTCAAGTCAATCAGTGTTCGGTATAGTGAAATGATAACAATTTTTTTCGTGCCTAGAATTGAAGAAATGAATATGGAGGGCATGTGGTTACAACAAGACGGAGTCACATGTTATACAGCCAGAGAAACAATTTAATCTTGCGTTCTTGTAAATAAATACGGTGTATAAGCTGTTGAATATGAAAATATAAGCTGGAAAAAGTGTACCAAGCTAAAGGGAGATTATGTTGAAAAATAAAGACAATTTTTCCAACTTGTTTGCGTCTTCTTTGTTAGGCCGGCTAGTTTTGGAATCGCCTTCGTAAGCTGTTTCCAGTGCTCTCAAGTTATCTCATAAGCTGTTTAAAATATGGAAATTCGTATTGTGGCGCGGTCTCCCTTAAGAGGTATAAGTAAATTTAAAACTTAAACTCGACTACAGCTTTGCTATAGCCATATGAAATTTCATAAAAACGGACCACCTGTTTAGAAACTGCATTTTATTTCTATTTTTTTGTCAACATCGTCCACTGTGAGGCATGGCAATAATTGAATTTTGGAATAATGTACCTATGTAATTTAACTTTATAATAAAATCCGTGAGATGCAAAAAGAACTCATGACGTTGAATTTGACTATTACTGCTGCAAAACGTTAATTGCTTTAAACCGATACCATTTTTTTCAATTTTCATTTATCACTCTTAATAGATTAATTCAATGGACATTTATGTCTGCACATGCCTTATAGTTGAATTATATACTGCCTATAATTGAATAGAAAGTTCATAAAAAGCTTCGTCATAATTCGTCTAGATAATAGTTATTACGTTAAGAATTATTTCATCTGTTTTTGTATATCGAGTACTGATTATTCAGCCGCTAAGTACCATTGGAATTCATTACTTGGGTATCCGAACACTACTTATCACAGGAATATTGCTTCATTCATATTTTGTAAGGAATCCAAGCATCATGCACCGATATTTCCTTACTATAATGATTTTTTTAACCACTTTCAACATAATTTATATATTTTGTAATATTTCAGAGCACAGGAAGCAGTAAATTCGCAAAGGTCTCTTCAGCCCGAACTTGAATGTTGGATAAAGAATGAAAAAGAAATAGAAGAAAAAATAAATGAAGACTCAAAGAAAGTTGAAAAGTGATCCTACACATGCAAATGTGAAAAGTGCCAAAGAAATATTTAAATACAATGACGATGTATTCAACGTTGGAACAAATGCAAAGCAACTCGGTGAAAATGATGTTGTAAATGCCAAAGTCGTTATATTCAATACAAGCTTTCAAAGCGCAATAGAAACATTGAAAATAAGTTATTAAAAGAAAACTGAAACTAATGAAACAGGGAAAAAATAATGAATACCGAAAAGCATGAAACCATTATAAGACATTTATAAGACAGTAGATCTAAAGGAAATGTAAAAGGAATAAAAGGCCTGATTAAAAAATAAGTCGGAATGTTGTACAAGCGGCATTGTTGGGCCGAAGAGAATATAACGATTGTTACCAAAGAGCAAATCATTTTTGATAGTAACCGTATTTGCAGTGGACATATTCAATTGGTCAATCACTTCGGTGTTCGTCTGGGCAGCTCGTATGGCCTCGTTTAAACTCTGCTACCCAATATTTTACAATATTTTTTAAAAATGTGAAACAGCGAACTTGAAACAGCATATCGACGCATATTTAGTTTTTTTCTATTACATTTTACGCGTATTCCCTCTACTCGCAACTTACCCGGAGTGATCAGTTGAAATATGGGGGACAGTCTAGATTTATTTTTCAATTTCTCTGGTCGATCCCCCCCGTGCAGTGTCAACGAAAAAATTTAAACATTGTGAACTGAACATTAAAAAAAAACTTAAAACCAACCAAAAATACAAAATTTTACAATCATAAAACAAAAGAAAATCAACTTTTTACTACACAAAATTTTGAACTAAAAGTTTTTTATTTTAAGCAAAAACGGAAAACCCGTGAACACTTGACAACGGCGGCAAAAATATGCAATATTATGGAAATATCAGGGGGTTTAATTGAGTCTCGCCGTGAAGGCCTTACCCACGGTATGCGAATTAAGGTCAGTCTCAGGGATGCACTATAATATTAACTATCAATACATACACACATACATACAAGCTAAATATCTATAATATCACCAACCTAAATATCACATCTTATTTACATGAGTTATTTGAAATGATAAATATACAGTTTGTAAAAAAAGTGTTTTCAACACTATAGAAAATTAAAAGCTCTTATTTTTAAAAGCTTATTATTTTTAAAGTAAATAACTTTTTTCATCCGTTTTTTTATTTATGTAAATAAAGATATTTTTAAACATTTTACATAAAAAAACCAAATTAATTTCAATGTTACAGTAATAATTATAAATTAAAAAAATAGTTCAGGTTTCATGGTGTAAAATAAATGTTTTCAAAACGGTTTTAAATTTAGAAAAATACTGAATATGTGAAAAAACAATTTTTTTGACTGCTAATACTTCGTGCGCCTTCCTTTAGCATCAATTATTAATTGCAAGCGTCTACCCATTGAATGGATCAGTTTTGGTATATCATATTCGCCTGGTATTTTGGCCCATTCTTCTTTAATAAATGTTATTAACTGTTTGTTTTTTGGAGACCTTTTTCCGACTTTTTTCTTAAGGTGGACCCACAAATTTTCCATTGCGTTTAAATCAGGGCTTTGTGCTGGAGTATCAATTACTTTTCCGCAATTATACAATAGCCAGGATCTACAAGTATGCGATTTATGTTTTGGGTCATTATCTTTTATTTTAACCTTTCGGGGTTTCCTGGGTCTACAAAATCGAATTTTCGTGGACTAGTGTTCAATTCATTTTTTAAAATATCCAAGTAGACTTCCTTCGTCATTATTTCATCCAAAATTCTTATTTCGCCAACACTTTTGCTTGAAATACAACCCCACACCATAACAGATAATTTTCCGAACTTCACAGTAGGTATTATATCTTTATTTTCTAAGGCCATCAGAGGTTTCCGCCGAACTTTTTGTGGTCCATCGTGGTAATAAAGCATCACCTTTGTCTCGTCGCAAAAAATAGCATCATTTCAGTGCTCCGGAGGAAAAGAAATGTGCTCAATGGCAAATTTATATCTTTTTTCAATGTTTGCCGCGGAAAGCGAAGGTTATTTCCTGGCAACTCTTGAAAAGTATTGATGGTTTTGCAGCACGTTTCGAATGGTCTGATGAGAGATACTTACTCCACGTTCATTATTAATTTCAAGAGCAATTCCTCTAGTGCTGCAAAGTGGATTTTCATCAATAGTTTTCAAAATTTTACGCTCGGTGCGCCGCGTGACTTTTCTTGGTCTGCCTGGTGTTTGTTTCGGCTCAAGCCTACCATCCTTTTCAGCACGGTTAATAACATTATATACCGTCCTTAAGTTGAGGGAGAACATTTCAGCAATTTCTTTGTGAGATTTTTCTTTGTAATAATTGTAATACACTAGCTGTGAAATATTTTTGTCGAGTCGTTTTCCTGGCATTGTATTTATTTAATTCCGTGATCATTAGTTGTTTGTACACGCTCAATTTTATGAATAAACACTACCAACTGCACTTAGCATACTGAAAACTTCATTTCTTTGTAAGTCATGTGCAAAAAACTAACGGTTCTTCTTTTCTTTGTTTTTTTTTAACACTTTTTTTACACCATCTAAAGCAGGTAGATTTGTTTGTAGCGTTGTTGTTGTAAGTATGCATGTATTTTTATTGCAGTTTCAGCACCTTCTTGTCAACAACAGGCAAAAAAACAGTTACATAAAAAAAACAAAAAACAAATAATATGCTTTTTTGTTGTTTTTCTTCATTGAAGTTGAAATTCTTAAAAAATTTTTGATTTGAACAGACTTTTTTTACAAACTGTATTTTCTTTGTTTAGAATGATAAATATAATTCCTTCGTTTAAAATAAATATCTTCTCTTTATATATAACATTAAACAAAAATATTGTAAACAACTAAATATGATAAAGAAAACATGACCATGTTTTATCACGAACAAATAAACAATAGCTTAAACCAAAACAAACATGTTTCTCCATGAAAATAGAGATTAAGATAAAACAAGTAAAGCAAAGGATAAGACAAAATATGTAAACGACCTTTAAAACAAGATCATGAAAATGTAAATTGTAAACAAGATCATAAAAGTATCATGAATGTATTTTGAAAGGCACAAACATGTTTATCTGCTACTATTTAAAGAAGAGAAAAATAAATCGTGGAGTTAGTTAAGAATCTACCACAGAATAACACATAGTGTTAACAACCGCCAAAATTATTAATTTGCGACACACTGGACATATTACGATGCGATTGCCAACGCCCCCTGGGATAGCTAAGTAAGACTTGGACTATCTAGGAAAAGGGGCTGACAATTGCGGTAGTACCAAAATTGGCAGCCAGGAGGTATCTTTGACGGAGGTGAGAACTATCTTACCACCTCTGCTACTCTATGAGTCTGTAGCACCCAGTTACAATGCAACTCTACATTCGAGCACAAAGTCTTTACCAGCGATTTTGGTATCAACCACAACCCGTGTGATGCTCCCACTAGGGGTCCTACACCAAATGATCAGGCAAGAACTCAGTCCCGGGGCCTCCTGATTCCCACGCTACCGGCCAAACTGACTGGTTGGGGCTGCGTAGCAAGACAAAAAGCAAAGCTACTACCAAATTGTGATTTATATACCATACCCTGTGGCAAAAAAATACAGACTGGACATTTTTACATATCTGCAGGTACGGAGACCCCGGGTAGATGAAACGGTCGATACTATAGGTACATTGCAAGGATGCAGTATCCTTACCAGTGGGACACGGAGAAAATTCCAAACCCCTTCCGTTCGGCGACGGTGAACGGAAAAACCCATGGCTGTTCGTACCCCCGATAGATCAAAAGATACAGATTATAGGGCACGAACCCGAGACCTGCGAGTATGTATTCCTATCACCCTCAGCACCAGGCAAAGCCTCTGGTTAAACTCTGTCCTCAACTCACTCCTTGCTGTCCAGCGACTGGTGCTATTAAGCTGATAGTGAGATCAGCATGATCCCACCCGCAGCCGCTCAACCCTTAGGTCAAAATGTTTTGGAAAGGTCGGCAGACTCATTTCCCACAACTACGTCGTAGTAGTCCTACTCCGAGCAAACGCTCTGGAAGCAAACACCGTTGCTCTAGCCAAAACCCCCTGGGTAGAGAGCATATGGTTGACTATCCAGTCATCCCCTGACCATTCCTTGGAGGTCCCTTATATCAGCATATAAAGACCATTCGAACAAAACGTGCCGCCAGTCTTCGACTGATGCACCACAACTGCACGACTCGTGATCAGACAAGGCTCTCTGATGCAGAAAGACATTAAGTGACCCATGTCTCGTCAGCAAGAAACCAAGACAGAGGTTAAAACCAAAGTTTGGGTTTCTGCCAACGAACCTAACATCTGGCAAAAACCTAAATATTGTACGTCCGTTATGACTCTCTTCCCAATGTATTTCCCATCTCAACAAGACACATTGGTCCAAGAGCCCCTAAGCTAAGCCCTACTCATGCTCTCTACCTTCTCAATGGGCCAGTCCGTTGCCGCCAGTGCATACCCTTTTCTGGCCCTGAATTCCGTCGCACGACGGATTACAACAAGATCCAGCGAGGCAGCACCCATCAGGGCCTCTGCCTCTGCCGAAACCGTACGACATACTGGCATACAAGCCAATAATACCACTCTCTGACAAGAGCGAATCTTACGCTACCCGAATTCAGACTTCACCGATTCGTACCACACAGGGGACGCGTAAGTTGTTATGCAACAAACAGCCTCTGATAGACGATACGAACAGCTCGTCTGCTAAGCCACCAGTCGCTCCTAAGCACTCGTCTAAGCTGGCCAACAACGCTGATCTGCCTATCTAAATGAGGCAAATAATTCATTCACATGGCAATGCCCAAGTACTTCACCTCAGTGACGCACCTGAGCACAGATCCATCAGTCAAACGAACGAGTGGCTTGTGGGATAATCTACCCCGCAACAGCATCATGTTGGTCTTATCGACAGCAATATATACACCGACATGTTCTGACCACCTCCCATCATGGCCAGGACCCTCTGCTCCAACTGGGAACAAGAGCGACCCTCGACCATGATGAGCAGGTCATCAGTATATGCACAAACTTTGCACTAATCACTTAGTTGCCGCAATAACGGATCCATCATGAGCTTCCATATAAATGGACCACAGATGGAACCTTGCGGACAGCCACGAACAACGACGAGCTTCACCGCAATATTTGCATCAACTACACTAACTGTTCTGCCAGAGAAGTAACTACTCCAAACGCATAACTCGTGGCACTCTATCTCCTGAAGCCTGTCAAACACCATCACTCACACTCTATGCCGAGTAGCGAACTCCCGCCACTCGGACTCGTTAACGTCTATAAGCATTTGCTTACATTCGTTAAGTCCAGCTCTATACGAGGACCTGAGGTGGTCCAAGTCGGCGGCCGCTGTCCGTCTACCCCTTTGGAAACGTTTCCTGAATGACGGACTTCCCTCCTCTTTCGACTTAACTTCTGTGTCGACCACCTTATTCTCCTCCTAGTACGCCGAACGCTCCTAGGAAGGAGGCTGTCGTTGACGCGGTGAACAGTCTCAGCAATCGTTGTTACCTGTTCATCCACCGCTGCCGATTAAAGGCATCTAAGAGCACGTCGGCAGCTGCAGCTGCGATGTGTGACCCATGTGCATCCCAGTTAACGTTCCTGGTGCACCACTGCTTGATACCTACGCTGCTACCTTCAATCCGTTCATAAGTGAGCATAACTTCAATGTAGTTATGGTCACTCACGGACGGACTGACTTGCCATCTAGTCTGAAACCTGGATATGGCTGCGCTATTCGCAATCGTCACATCAATTTCGCTAACTCCATGCCCACTACCAAAAGTATACAGTTCATTCGGTTCGTTCACCATGTGAAGTTCCCTAGAGAACATCCACTCATTGAGCACCTCACCCCGAGATTGATTCTGATAACCGAACGTAGTGCCGGTTACTTTATTAAACCACATCGGCAAAGATGCGTTTGCGTCCAAACCGAAGATTACAGGTTGAAAGTGATAACACTGTATCCATATACGTCAGATAGGGCTCCAAAGGCTCGCTAAACTTGCAATACAAGTAAGCTACGAGAAGACGACCGAAATCGCCTACAATAGAAACAAACCCCCCATTCCGAGCTACAAACTTTTATACAATCCAAGTTAATGTCATTGACAATGACTGTAGTGTTATGCCTTGCATCGGAAATTCCCGCATAAAAGCAGGTAATCCACACACCCAATTATGGGCTATGTGGGGCTCCTGTATAACAGCAATATTGCAGCCACTGTCACAAATGACCTTCCCCAGTTCCGCTATTGCAGCTACACGCCTACCACAATTTAACTGTAGAAGGTGGGTACCCATACTAATGTCTTGCTTCCGCCCTGGCTACTATGGCGCAATACAGCGGACAGTCCTTAGACACCATACGGTGATCTGAGGGCTCCCCCAGAAGAGCGCAGTCACGGCACGAGACTGGGTTGAAGCAGTCCCTGGCCATATGCCCATGCTGACATCTTCCAGCTTGGCACCAAATCTATTGAACGTACGCGGAAAGAGTACCAGACAATGTAGCAGCGTTGTGCCGCCAGCAGAGATTCCATGGCCGAAGCCTTGCCACACATTCACTGCCCTATCCTTGGTACGGACGGCTGTGGATACGGACGCCAGACTTAAAGGCTCTACGTGTCATCTTGCCCTTGAGATTTTTTCGAAGAGATCACCCATGAATATGTCAGGGATGATCTTCGAGTTCACCTCCTCAGGACCCAACGTCTCAGGCGCCGAGACGGCCAAACCCGCCTCACCCAACTTCCCGCTCTCGGCGATTTCCGCGTGTTCCACCATAGTTCGATGCGTAAAATGACCCCACCGCCACAGGTCTCCTTGATCTCATGGACTCGACCTCGCTTAATCAAGTGGGCCCGACCTCGCTCACAAGTTTGCTCACCACTACCTTGGCGGTCTGACCCTCACGACCACGAACCACCAAGAGAACAGGTCTCGACGGGATTGGCAACTGGTGCAGCGATTGATGGTCGCACAAACATTGCCTTCGCTATGGAGGCAGCCGCCACCGGAGGTGCCATCTGGCCGGTACCCGCGGTTCGGACAGCATTCTCGCTGCTGCCCGTTGCCGCAGCCATCCGCAGCATATCCATATGGCTCTTTAGGCGCTCGTTCTCTATAACGAGCTCCATCGCCAAATCCTGGTATTCCGAGAAATTCAGCATCTGCTTCAGCAGTGCCAAGTCCACGCCTTCACTCCCGGTCAGCGTGGAAGACAACCGTCTTGTAATCCTACAGGCCCGAGGGTTTCTTCCCTACTGCCAACCCTTCCAGATTCGCCAGATCTTCCAAGAAGGAAGATATGGGAATCGTAGTCGACTTCCCTGCCGTTGCCCTCTTCACTAGTGGTGACTCCATCTTCGGTGATGGCATCTTAGCAGACTCCTGTCTGCCTGCTCTTGCCTCCTCGTTGCTCCCCTTCTGCCGCCTTCTGACTTGCAGTGCAAGTTAAAGCAAAGTCAACTACGAGATAAATTACCAATGCTGTCGATGCGCGGACTTGTCTGGTCTGTACGAAAGCACTCAGCTGAATGAGATATTAGAGTCACACAGCGAGAGGTTTTCAAAAAAAAAAAAACAAAAAAAAAATGGAATTTGGCTATAGCAGAGATGTAATCGAGCTTAAGTTTTCAGTTTGCACCTTATGTTTATAAAGGGAGAAAGTTTTCTAGACAGACATTTTCAATAATCGTATCTTATCATCAGATCCTGTTTTATCATCTATCATCTATGGGGAAACGTTGAATTTGAATGCAGAGAAAAATATTATTATTATTATTATTGAATAATATAATTTTATTGGGTTTCACTCAAACATTAGTTATGTAATACCTCTTTATAGCAGAGAAAATCAATTTCACTGCGAGGTGTTAAATTTGTGTTTAACATTTTTGCATGTGAAAAATATAAGATAAATATACTGTACATCAGTATATTGGAAATTTTTAAGAATTATAAAATTCGTGTAAAATATTTTGTAAAATATTTTGAAAAAAAAAATGGAAAAAATTGTTTCAAATGGGTTTTCCTAAAAATGTATTGATGAAATAAATTCTATAAATTTTTAATTATAAATATTTTTTAATGAAAATGTGCATTTGTAGAAAAATGTACGTAGTGAGTGCTAAACTAAAAGAAGAACTAGAGATTTATTACTACAAATCCCATAATTCCCAAAAAAAAAAACTTTAAAAAATTCCCGAAAATTTAATTGTTTGTTTTTTTTCTGTATTTGTCTATTAAAAGGCGGGCGAAAAATTCCCTTTGCAGAATTATTCACAACACATTAGGCCATAACTACCAGTGCTGCGGTGTATATAAATATAATTTAAACATAACCGCAAATCATTTTATAATAGCGCACTTCACAACACTGGCTTGCAACGTCAAATTACGATTTCCATTGCCGCCATTCTTTCCAAATTGCTTTACGTTTTTCGTTCCTTTTCTTGAAAATCTTACAAAAGTAAAGTCACGATTTGGAAGATCGCCATAAATTCTTTATTTTATAATCGTAATAAAATAACTGTATTGTTCAGCTACTGGGTAAACCCCTAATCTAAAGCACAAGTGTGCGTGTAAATAATATCTGTAAATCAAAGTTTTAATTAAATTAATAAAATGTACAGATTTTAGCTTTTTTAACAGAAAACTGAAAGTACGCTTTTATTTTGTCAGCACCCGAAGCCTTAACAACGAGGTTTCCTTTTTTGATACCAGTGGTCCGATTCGGGAATCTATGGCTGAAAGTTGATAGTTCTATTAAAAATAAGTCCAATTTGGTAGGTTGTTGTTGTTTACATTGCCTGTTATGAAGTTACTTTAATCATCATATTATACTTTTCTTAATAAGTTTTTTTTTATTTATAAAAGAATGTAGGTACTTTTTTCGCAACAAATTGCAAAAAATCGACTTTTTAATTTTTAACTTTACGTATAATTTTCGACTAAGTGCTTCTTTCTTACAAATTCTTTTTTCTAAATATTTAGAATTTTGGGAAAAGTTTGTTTCCGCTATTAGCATAAAAATGAACTAAGGTAATTAAAAAAAAAAAACAACAATTTGTAAAAGTTGAAAAACTTAAAGTTTAAGAAAGTTAAAGAGAGTATAAAGTTAAGAGACATACATAAAGCAATATTTTTTTAAAATTTTCAACTGGAAAAATACATACAGGTTAAAATTTAAATTTAAATCAGATAAAAATTTAAGAAGTTGTATTATTTTGAAATTTTCAAATTCCCGAGGTGCCCTAGCTTCCTTTAGTTGTACATGGTCTTCTGAACTTAACTCGACTACACGTCTGCTATAGCAATTCATCAAAACCGGACCACCCGTTAGAAACTGCAGATTTATTTCTATTTGTGAGTTATTATAACGACCACATATAAAATAATGTTTGGAAATGAACACATTAACATTTAAACAGAAAATTAAAAATGAAAACGGACCACCTCACAGTGGGCGATTGGGCATCGCTAGCGGCATTTAATTCAAATTTTCAAATTTGAAAAAGCGTTAATTTTTTTCACAAATCGATAACAGATGCTTTGATTAGATTTTTGGCGGTTTTTTATAAGCTCTACGATCAGCTGATCATCAGCTGTGAGCTGTCAAACACAAAATATGTTTTAGCAAGTGCTTTACAATATTTTTTCTTTGTGGTGCGCATTGATTTCGAGCTCCTTGGAAATTTAAAATTTTTACTTGTTTTATTAAAAGTGTGGCTTTTTATTAACTTCAAGGTATGTATTACATAAAAAATCAGTGTTTGTGACCGGTCTATAAATGTGTTGTTCATAAAACGTAGTTTTATGTTAATTAAGTGTATTAACAACTAGCCGGCACCAGCGTGCACCTGTCGTTCGTGGAGTAGAACTTACAACATTCGCACGGATTAGGTCTAAAGGCTCTGACACATAGAACCGTTGAATACGTTGCGGCAACGTATTTGACTGACATGACGTATGAAGAGTCTAGAGTCGTCACAATAAATCCGTTGCCGTATATGAGAAAACAGCTGATTAGTAGTTTTTAGCGCACACAAAATTTTATCGCAATTTTGCAAAATAGACTGCCAAATAAATTCAATATGGACACTGCCCAATTAATGAACGTAATTTCAATAATGCTTATGTTGTTCGAAGCCCGCGAGTGTTTGAGAAAATTGTACGGGCAACGAAGATATTGGGTGCGACCACTACTGCGAAATCGCGACTCGCATGGGTTTTTCGCAACCACTTTTTGCTTCCCAGACGAATTCCACCAAACCATAAGGATGGAGAAGAAGACGTTCGATCTCCTTCTTACTTTCGTTAAAGAAAAGTTAACCAAGCACTCCAACAGGCCTTCAATTTCACCGGAATGTCGACTTTTTATAACCCTTGCGTAAGTTTTTATACGTATGTACATACATGTAATCGTATGAGTCCGGTTAACATTTTAAAATACTTTTATAAAATTTAAGGTATTTGGCTTATGGCGGAAGTAAGCAGCTATTTTCTGCTGCCTTTAAAATGGGAGTGTCAACTATGAAAGGAATAGTTGCAGAAACCTGCGAAGTGCTTTGGGAAATACTTGGCCCAATATATTTATCAGTCCCACAGAAAAATGAGTGAAGCGAATCGCCAGTGATTTTTATACAATGTGGGACTTGCCCAATTGTGTTGGTGCCATTGATGGCAAGCACATCGATTTAACTTGCCCACCGAACTCTGGTTCCCAGTTTTACAATTATAATGGGAAATACTCCATTGTCCTTTTGGCAGCCTGTGACGCTAATTACACATTTACTTCCGTAGATATTGGTGCATGTGGTTCCCAAAGCGACGGTGGAGTTTTGTGGAACTCAAGATTCGGTCACCAGTTGTATAAAGGCCAACTGGATCTGCCAAAAGAAGAAGTACTGCCCGGTACAAATAAAAGATTCCCGCACTATTTCGTTGGAGATGCCGCGTTCCCATTGAGACCATGTTTAATGAGACCTTATCCAGATTTGCGTAAGCAATTTATATTTTCCTTTTTTATTTTATGTACAAAATGTTTTTTTTTTTAATTTAGGAATTAACTTGCCACCGGAAAAGGAAATATTTAATAAACGTTTGTCACGAGCTCGCCGGGTAATTGAAAATGCTTTTGGCATTTTGGCAAGTCGTTGGAGGCTTTTGTTGTCACCCCTACAAATGAGCCCCGAATCCGCAGAGAAAGTTATTAAAGCCACAGTGCTTCTTCACAATTTCCTCAAAATGCATGATGGCAGTTATTGTCCGCCAGAATATGTCGACCGTGACGATGGCACAATTCAGATCAATGGGCTGTGGCGTAGTGAAATATCTGTCCCTTTGCAAAGAGCCAGGAGAACAGCGTCAAATAATGCATCAAAATGCGCATTCAAATTAAGGGATGAACTTATGAGCTATGTCGTTTCACACCCGATTAAGCAATATTCCCCGCAGTAGCTTCATATTTGTTTAATAATAAAAATATGTATAAAATAACATTTAAATGTTTTATTATTCATTTATCACATTTCGTTTCCTTAATATAAAAATTTAAAAATTAAAAAACAATTCATTTCATAAAAACTTAAAAACTAAAAAACAATTCATTTCATAAAAACTTAAAAACTAAAAAATTCTCAATCATATTGAGATCATATATAGATTTATATATTTAGCGAGCTTTGTGGTCCTTTTTTGTGATGCAAATAAA
>JAHXMU010026593.1:0-14297 GCA_019455685.1 Philornis downsi
CATCTTCTTCACTTTCATTAGCCTCTTAACAATAATGGAATTGGTTCTCTGGTGCATTCTTTAAACCTAACGGGACTTTCTACCATAGTTGAGCATCTATTTTTTTACCACTTCTCTCTCGCAATAGACAAAAACACAAAATCAGTTGTTTGTTTGATTTTCGTGAATTTGGTCGGTGGCTTTGTACGATTAGGGTTTGATTTGTGTAAATTTATAAAAAATTATTTAAATTGTGAGAATGCCCCACAAACAATTGTTTCATAGACTTACATAGAACATAAAATAAGTGAAAGGTATTCAGTGCTATTTGATAGAAGAAGTGAAACATGCAATTGTATTTTATTGGAGTGTCGGTTATGCGGTCGGTCGTTCTCCGTCATTGCGTTGAATATGTGTCTCCGTTTGCGCGTTGGCAGACAGAAAGGGAAGAGCTCAAAAATGTGTACAAGGTAAGAATATGTGAAATAGACATGTAAATGTAAAGAACTATATACTGTCAGCGTCAAAAGAAAGTGTACACTGTGTTTTCTCAAAATAAAAGTGTTTATTGTTGCATCAAAAAATTAATTTTTTTTTAAATTTACAGTTATTTACAAAACATTGTACGATGCTCCTACAATGTTTAAACAAAAAATTAAAATACTTCAACAACAACAAAAACAGTAAAAGCAAAACTAAAAATGCTCCATATTTAATGCGTCAAAAGAAAGTGTACATCTTCAGAACAATTAAAAAAAATTTAATGACTAATAATTTGTTTGATTTCCCTTGGCTTTTAAAACTGCTTCTAGCCTCTTGGGCATAGATTCCACCAATTTTCACGTTACTTCCTTTGGAATTTTGTACCACTCCTTCTGTAAAATTTGTTTCAGAGAGTCTTTGCTGGTTATGGTTTTTTTCTTATTTGTCTGTCCAAATGTTCACACAGATGTTCAATTGGGTCGAGGTCCGGTGACTGTAGGGGATGATCCAACTGCTTTGGAGTGTAATACAACAACCATTCTTTAACAATTTTGGCGGTGGGTTTAGGGTTGTTATCTTGTTGGAAGATCCATGCACGGTATAATTTTAATTTCTCTACACTAGGCACCAAATTCTCTTTTAAAATATTTAAATAGTCTGTTTTGTTTATTAAACTGTCAATAAATACTAAGTTTCCCACACCGCTTCCCGCCATACAGCCCCACACCACCACCGAACCTCCCCCATGTTTCACGGTAGATATTATGTCGTTTTTGTAAACTTCCTCATTTCTACTTCTCCAAATTTTACCAAGTTTTTTTGGTCCAAAGACCTCAAATTTGCTTTCGTCTGTAAAAATTACGTTGTTCCAGAGTGATTTTTCTTTGTTATTGTATTTTTTTCGCGAATTCTAGACGTCGCTTCTTATTTTGTTTGGAGATGTATGGTTTTTTTCTGTGAACTCTTCCATATAAACCATTTAAATGTAACGCTCGGCGGACGGAACTTCCATTTCAGATGATTGGAACATTTGCTCTGATATTTTCACCGCACTTATAGTTGGATCTTTCTTTGCAGCTTTCACAATGGACCTAACTTCTAAGTCATTAGGACATTTTGGTCTCCCGACACTAGGCTGATCTTCCAAATTTCCAAATTTTTTCTGTTCATCTATAGTTTTTTTTATAGTATTGTGCCTTCTTCCAATAATTGAGGCAATTTCACTCAAAGATTTGCCTTCTGCCTTAAATTTTATGACTAATTCTCTCGTCTCAATTGCAGTTTGCTTTCCCATTTTTATATTACTACACACTTTACGAAATAACAAATGCAAATAATTTTAAATCACAAGAGCACAACAGAAAACATCATAAGTAAAGAATTTCTATACAAAAACAAATAAAAACGGTACATTTTTAGCGTAATTTTAAAATGATCATTATTCTACTGTATGTGTACACTTTCTTTTGGCGCATTAAATATGCAGTAGTTTTAGTTTTTTTTGTACTGTTTTTGTTGTTGTTGAAATATTTTAACTTTTTATTTAAATTTTTTAAGAGTATTGTACAATGTTTTGCAAATAAATGTAAGGTTAGAAAAACTTTAATATTTCAATGCCGAAATAAACACTTTTATTGAATAAAACATGGTGTACACTTTCTTTTGACGCTGACAGTATGTACATATGTATGTATATATGTATGTATAAGTTAACATCTTCCATAACGGAAGAGAATATAGAATGAAATTTGTGATCTAAAACTGAATGCTAAGGAAGCAATGAAGACTTTGACGGTTGCTATGGGTGTCAATTTGCTATTCATTTGTGTAGGTTTGGTGACTTTACAATCACACACAGAGAGCAAATGTGTAAGCTGGCAAATTACTCAATTGGTGTATTTATTAGTACGGAGGGTAGTGTATTAATCACTGGCAACATGTCGCTGCTGCCATATTCGTATTTGGCTTCAACAGCTTTCCTTATAATTTAGAACACGTTCGTAGCAATAACTCGAAATGCAGCGGCTACATTTGCCTTATTAAATGTACTCACTTTGGTACTATTGAAATAGGGTAATTGTATAAGATATAGTAAAAATATATTCATTATTTTTTCAATAAATGGTTTTAGTAATCAACATATCGCGTTGTAAATGGTTCGCAGTGTCGTTACTCCGAAAAACTATTGTTCCAATATCGAAAAGTTGTTCTAAAACCGATTACTAATTAGTTTAAAATTATATGAGAAAACCGAAATTCAGGTAAATTAAAAACTTCAGAAACCAAAGAAAAAAATCCAAACGTAATATTATATTTGTTGCTATTCATTCAAAACTATATGCAATTAGCTATAAATTATGCTAAAAGTCTAATCGAAATTGGGAACAATCCCGAAATTAAAAAAAAAATAATTTTAAAAGGATTTAATTTAAAAATTTAATCAAAACAAAACAAAATTAATATGCTAAATTGGTAAGACTGTCTTTCGCGTAGCTTTCAGTTGCAAAATCCTTTTGCTGAGACGTAATGCGATTTTCTTTACCGTACCAGGGCTTGTCAGTACACCATCTTTTATATCTAAGTAGGGTTTTTGTGGCAGTTGCCGTCGAATGCGTAATATATTGCATTTATTTGTGCTTAATGCTTTTACAATTTATTTTTTAAAATTTTCGGAATTGTTACCAATAGATGCAAGGAAGTGATGATAGTACGTAAGCATCTGGAATTGCCTGAACTTCCATTATATAAGAAGCCTTCATTTCGTCTATTACTTAGTGATCAACCTAGTTTCTCGTACCTTAATTAGAGAATAAACCGGGTTGGAAGTCATTTTGTGGTCATATACCTGACCGAAGAACAGCTATTCATTATGAACTCGTTGTCGTAGGTAATGCTATGTATGCTGAATTTATCATAAAAAATACGAGGATGTCGCCTTGTTTCGGATTGTATTATAGTTATTCGGTAGTTCAGAGCACTAAATTGTGGGTAGAGTGTTCAAATATATGACTTTTTTAGAATGCCGTTTTTTGTGTTAAACTGCGGTTTTCAGATTACCTTTAAGGAACAAAGTTAAACTCAAAAGTTTTAAAGCAGATAATGACAAAAATTATTATTAAAGACAAAATTGGCACGACGTTCTGAACATATGTATAAACAAAATCGGTATTTTAGTACATATGAACTAATTTGTAACTGATGGTCCGGAAAGGTTTTAATAATATGTTCGAATATTGGAAAAATATCACAACGAACAGAGCAGAGTCTAAAATTTAGAATCTAAATGATGCGCATATTTGTAGAGGTAGCAGGCAACATTGTTAGAATAGACCCATATTTGCTTATTTATTTTTTTTTTAATAAGTTTGCAATGATTTTAAAAGAACGAGCTGAATCAAGCATATCTGAAACTAATTTCATTATATCTCGTATGCTTTCCTTAGAAGCGCTAGAACGTTGCTGCTATTAGCTTTGCACCATTTTCAATTGAAATTCGAAGAATTCCAATTTTAATTCAAAAATTCTATTTGAAATTTGAAACACATCAAGTGAAAATCAAAATTTCCATTTGAAATTCAAAAGACATCAATTGAAAATCAAAATTTCCATTTGAAATTTAAAAGACATCAATTGATATTCAAATATACAATTTAAAATTCATAATACATCAATTGAAATTCAAAATACATGAATAGAAATTCAAAAGGCATCAATTGAAATTCCAAACATATCAATTGAAAATCGGAACTCATCAATTGAAATTCAAAACTCATCAATTGAAATTCAAAAGACATCAATTGAAATTCAAAACACATCAATTGAAATTCAAAACTCACCAATTGAAATTCGAAAAATAATTGGTAGTTTCGACCGCAATACACTCTATTCAATAATGATGAATTTTTGTGAGAGTACTTTTAAGTCACTTTAAATTATAGATTCATTTCTTAGCAAAGAAAACTATATATGTATTCTTCAAGAAAATGCTCTCAAGCTGGAAAATTTAATAAAAAAATTATATACCAAGAGATTTTATCACTAAAAAAATAAGGAGTTACAAATGTACTTTTTCTATGTCTTCCCCGCGATCAATTCCATTTCTAAAAATAACGATTGATTTGAAGTACTTATCCGCCACGAAATGTCGATGAAGTATTGCCTTCATTAGAACCTCTGCACAAGGGACACATAGGTTTGGTAGTAAAATTGTCTGTACAGGGGCTATGGTACAAATGTCAACATGGAAGCATTCTTTTTCATGATATATTTTCATGGCAGATAGCGCAATTAATTATCTTTGAACTCCGTTATGTTTGAAATTGTACATTAAAATAAAAAGTTGCTATTAATGAAAATGTGCACAAAGTCTGCGCTTCCTAAGTTATACATAGCAAGTTATAAGTTATACATAGCAAGTTATAAGTTATACATAGCAAATTTGAATTATCACAGAGCAAATTTATTTTCATACTTTACAAAAAAGTCGTAATTTTGTTGGTGCTCAGAACAATTTCGAACGCATTTTTTCATTGTCCTCTTATTATGATTGCGTTGAGTATATTTGGGAATAATTTGAGAAAATTACTTCTAATTTTGGAAATAGAAAAATGTTGAATTATTTTCACAGCTACGAATTTGAAATATCAATTGATGTGTTCTGAATTTCAATTGATGTGTTTTGAATTTCAATTGATGTCTTTTACCACGAACATCTGCAAAATTTGTGTGGTACTGTTGGAAAACTACCAGGTGAAGCAATTTAGAATCACTTCCGACTATCAGATTTTTGAAATATTTATTATTAATATTTATACATATATTTATTATTAATAATATTATTAAAATATTATTAATATTTAATATTTATTATTTTTCTAACGCCATCTCTAGCGTAACCCGAACCCTAACCCGACCTGAAAATTTGCAAATATGACGTACACAAGAACAACTTTAAAGTCATAAGAATATAATTGCTAGTTATAATAAAAATAACATACTTATTTCTGAATTCCATAATCCATTATTCTACTCAGGGTGGTTTTTAATATCAAAAGAACAATCAGTTTACAGAAATATCCTGCTAATTACGAATTTCCCTTACTGAATAGAATTGGGTGTAGAAATAGAAGCTGATCAGGAATAGAATTGGGTTGGGTGCTTGAGTCGCAGCTGATTGATTGCAGCTGGGCCAATGGACTGTTGTTGTTCTTGCTGCAATTAATTTGATGTGATGATCGCCACTGCACCCGGTTGGAAATTTCCAGAGTAGGTTGTGGACTGTATTTTAGGTTTGAGTTTGAGGTAATCTTCTATGCCGCTGGGAAGGCAAGTCGACCTGCTGATGAATGTTTTGGCGCCTTTTAATCAAATAATTTCTCAAGAGATTTGAGAAATTAATTGGTTGTAGGTTGGGAAATAAAGGAAATTAAAATTGTCAATTTCAGTTCAATATGTGTAAGTATATTTGGGAAGCTGTGATGCTTACCGCTTGAGCTGTGCAGAGTAACTAACTTCTGGTTTTTACAATTTATGATAGTTACGATTGTAATTTTTGGCTTTCGTTAAACATTATCTGAACAATTATCTTAGGAACAATTCACAATATCTTTACTCCAAAAGGGGCAAAAACGGTAGTATAAAGCACAATTTGAATTAATCTTATATTAGGTATGTTCATGGAAAAATTCATTTTAAGTTCATTTTTAAATTCATTTTTTAACAAGTTTTTATAAAAAGATAAGTTATAAACATTATTTATAACAAGTATTTATTAAAAGATAAGTATAAACAACATGTTTATACACTTACAATGTTCTCTGTTTTTATGTTTTGTTCTTTTGCTGCTACTGAGACTACGCATAATCCTTAATTAGCACAAATATTTGGCCTTTATTTGATAACAACTTTGATACCCCAAAGTTGTAGTACGTATTTTAAAAATGTATGTAATTTCAACATCCTTATCATTTCAAAAGAATAAAGGTGTATGCAGTGTTACTGTAAATTACTAAATTTGGCAAAGGGTGAAGACCAAGAATATAAATGAGATTTTAACCGAAGTAAACAGAACAATTGTATCGTTCCACAAAATGAGAGAGTTTTCCATGAAAGACTTTCAACCGATGACTATGATTTTTTTTACTTGAAGTAAAAAATTTTAAATATCGGGTTGTTTGGAAAATTCGTTCGGTTTTTAATAGAAATTTATTTACAAATTTATATACAAAAAAAAAAAAACAATTATTTTAATTTATTATATAATCTCCCCTTTTTTAATAACTTCTTTCCACCTCTCTGGGACCTTTTTAATTCCTTTGCCATAAAACTCGAAAATTTGTTTGTTTTTTTGAATTGAAAAATTTCCAATGAAATACAAACAAAACGTTTCATAAATTGCATCAGAATCAAAATTGCTTTCAATTTCGTTTCAGGTGTCTGAAACAAATTCAAAATTGATTGCAATTTTTTTCAGTTGTAGGAATCTGAATACAAATTTTAAATTTTTGATTCAGATACCAGAAATTAAAACAAATCAAAACTATTTTGGGATTTAATTCCGCATTAGTATTTCCTCTCGGAAAAATAGCAAATATGTCAACGTTTTTTCCAATCAACATATTATGCGAAATAGTGGAAACATTGTCCAGTGGGGTTTTTTGAGTTTAGAAAATAGCTGGAAGTCAACGGTGCTGGATCAGGAAAGTATCATGATTGCAGAGCGATATTAATTGAATTTTTGACGAAAAATTCATGAAGATTGTGTGTGATGTAGCTAACGTACGGCTTCACTCAAACAACGCATAATGTCCGAATAATGCTTATTAATGACAGTTAGGTCCGGCGGAAGGAAATTATAACGCATAATACTTTTCTAATAAAATAGAGCCTGGCGAGATATTTTCGATTTTGATTCATCTTTGGCACGATATTTCATTTCATTTATTTAAGTCTTTGGAACAAAATTTCCTTACAGACTAACAATGGCGAAATAGTAATATTTTATATTATGTATATTATTTATAAACAAGAATAGAATTATTTAATGTTAGAAATCTCTTAAGATATAATCTAAACGAATATTGAGATGAGTCAAACTCTATGAGTTGATAAGAATCTTTATATTAATTTCACTAAGAATATAAAATTTTTTCATAAGAAGTAAAGTATTGAAGTATATCAAAATAATGTGTTCACCTTTTTTTATTCCACTGTTCGCCTGCTCCTCGAATCACAAACGTAGGTCTAAGTCTCACATATCGTAATAATGCGTGTTTACAACATCCTGCTAACCAGAAATCATATCTTCACAGACTTTAACGCGACGGCCTTTTTCTAAAAAAGTTAGAGTTTTTGGTACCAATCGAGATTTAACACGTCTGAAGTCCAGACTATCTTTTAGAAAAGAGTTGACTGTTTTGTTTAAAATGTCAACATCATTAATAAGATATTTAACTGCTAGTTGACAGTTTTTGAGCACCAAATCTCGGATTTGTCGTCCTGGCTTTCAATTGTAAAAGTTGAAGAACGTCCGGGTCGCTGTTTATCTAAATAAATTTCTTGGCCTTTTTGTTTACTATTTATGCCAATAGTACATATTTATGTCCGTTCACCGAGAAAGTCTTTTGCAACATTTTATTCATTTTCGCGGTAAAAGTAATATTTCGCAAGAGAGTTTAATGCATCTCCTTTTCTTAACAAAATGACATATTGCTAAAATTGCCGAAATCATTTTCTGAGTCGTCCAAAACCGAGCTTGGCTTAAACAGTAATTCTGATGTGAAATTTGGTACAAATATAGTCACACTATTTTCAACTCAGAAAAAAAAATATTTCTGGTATTCGAAATAATTCTGTAATATGAACTTTGAACAGGTCTTATACTGGTTTACTAGTATAGGGTGATTTTTTAAGATTTAAGTTCTACAAGTCGGCAGCACTGGTCGGTAATGGCGTCCAAACGTCATCTGTCAAAGCGTAAAGCGTACAGTATACTCTGCCATTTCATCATAGAAAGACTAACAAACGAGCAGCGATTGCAAGTCGTTGCAATTTATTATCAAAATTCGTGGTCTGTGACAAATGTTTAACGAAATGTGATACGACCATTTTATGATCGTCAGAATCGACCTGCTGACTCAACAATTCGTGCTGTTACCTCCAAATTTCGCACCAAATTTACTTTGTTGGACATAAAACTTTCGATTGGCATGCGTAGAGTGCGTACCGAAGAAAATATTGCAGCCATAGCGGCCAGTGTCAATCACGATCGTGAAAAGTAAATTCGTCGCCGTTCTCAGTGCTTGGGCATGTGTTACTCAACCACAAGGAATTTTTTTTTTGCCCTAATTGGCTGAGTTGAACTTGGTTGACATGTGGTTTCATCAGGACGGTGCAACATGCCACATTGCTAGTGAAACAATGGATATGTTGATGGATGAATTTGGTGAGCAGCTTATTTCTCGATTTGGCCCCCAAGATCTTGCGATTTAACGCCTCTTGATTATTTCTTGTGGAGTTATGTGAAGTCGTTAGTCTATGTGGATAAGCCGAACACTATTGAAGCCTTACAGGATAACATAACACGCGTTATTCGTGGAATACAGGCCGAAATGCTCGAAAAACTGACGAAAAATTGGACCTTCCGAATGGACATTTTGAGACTTAGCCGCGGACAACATTTACATGAAGTTATCTTTAAAAATTAAATGGCAAAGACCAATTTATTGATTCCAATAAAATTTTTTAATATATGAAGCAAATTTGAGAGTTTTGTTCGATTTAAAAAAAAACTACGATTAAAAAATTACTCTATATATACCATACGACAACCTCTAGTTGTTGCAAGCGAAATCATGAAATTAATATACCAGAAATTTTATCTGCGATGCTAAAAAAAGTGAAATTTATTTAGAAAACTTTGCAAAGGATTATTTCGGTTTTATTTAAATTCGAATTATATTACCTTGTGAGCCGGAACACGAACAAACGGATATCTTATATCTGTGCCCAAAGTTGTATTTATTGCATTTTCTTCCTAATATCTATCCTTCTTACGGAGTTTTATCATTTCGTTTGCATTTTCGATTTCCTTATTACGATTAGAAATGAGAAACAATGCGACAAGTCATGTGCGAAAGGGGGACAACGTAATTTTGGGATTTACCTTTTGTTAGCGCTTCTTAAAACAATGACCAATTTAACTATTTCATATGCATAACTAAGCTAGTGTATTCTGTCAAAATATTAAGAAAATCTCCTTCCGCCACACGAGGTTAACAACTTGAAAATTTCCGTAATTGAAATGGTTTAGTTTCAAAATCACAAAATTACTGATATCATTTCGTATGCAACCACTCACTGCATAGTTTAGGAAGGATTTCAAAAATGCTACCATTAACAGTTATCAACAGCAGAATGAGTGATCAACGCAAAAATATTTTGAGTATTTACCGACACGGTTATTGTAGTAATTGACTTAAATTGTAATAAATATTGACAACAGTAATAATTGCTTACCTTAAATTCCGTTGTTACACATCGAGCGCAGAGGAAGTTGTCACCTGACTCGTCCAAAAGCAATCATCATTTTCTATGCTTTTCTCACACGCTTCCGCTCTTCCTTTGGTATGCACTCTCAACCGATTGTTTTAATCTTTTTCGCACATATGTACATACAGCGGTCAAAAAAAGTATTCGTCATTAATTGAATTTTTAGGACATCCTCCTACAACGGCAAAACGAAACGAAAAAATGTTAAACAAATTATTGAACTTTCAGCGGATAACATATTTTTTTAAATTTTTATTGTTTTCAAAGCAAAAAATTAAATAAAAAATAACAAAAAAGCAATTCTATTGCCTAACAACAAAAAATAGAGCAAAAAAAAGTATTCGTCATTTATGTAAAAACTTAAGTTTATATAGCAATAATGGAAATTTAATATTTTGTTATGCGTCCTCCACGTCTTATTACTTCTTTCAAACGCCTTTGCATTGATTGGACTAATTTAGCTGTAATAGCTTGATCTATATTAGCCCATTCTTCTATTAAAATCTGCTGCATCTGTGTTTTGTTTGAGAAAGTGCGTTTTCTCAATTTTAATTCCAAATGTTCCCAGAGATGTTCAATGGGGTTTAAATCTGGGCTTTGTGGAGGTGTTTTGATTACTTTTGGGCAATTATATAACATCCAAAGTTTAGTATTTAGCGCAGAATGCTTTGGATCATTATCCTGATAGTACTGAAAATTGTTAGCAATGCCCAGTTTTTGTGCACTATCCTTCAAATTCCTCTTCAATATGTTGATGTAGTATTTGTGATCCATTGTTCCATTTATTATTTCAATATTTCCCGCACCTGATGCCGCCATACATCCCCAAACCATTAAACCGCCACCACCATGTTTAACTGTAGCAACTGTATTGCGTTCTTCAAGCTCCGTGTTTGCTTTTCTATACACAATTACCTTGCCATCGCATCCAAAAAGGTTGAATTTGCTCTCATCTGCAAAAATTACATTCGTCCAAAACGATTCTGGTTCTTTTACATAAGCTCTTGTAAATTTAAGCCTTTTAATTCGATTAACTTTGCTCACAAATGGCTTCTTGCGTGCAGCTCTGCCTCTATAACCATGAATTTTAAGAGAATTTCGAATGGTCTGTGGAGTAACATCTTTTCCTAAATATTCCTTAGCGTTTTTGCAGAGTATCGTGGCATTTGTTTTTGATTGTTTTTGAACTTGACGTACTAACCAACGATTATCCCCTTCAGAAAGTGCTTTAGGTCGACCAGTCCTCTGCTTGTTTTCGACCGATTTTGTGTCTTTCCACTTTTTTATAATGTATTGAACTGAACTTCTTGGTCTATTTACAATTTCGCCAATTTTTTTTCTGTTAATCCACTTCTATAATGTTTAATTATCAAAACTTTCACTTCATCAGAAACTTCCTTTTTCTTGCGACCCATTTCGAAAAGAAATACAACTTCACTCAATAAACACTTTATTAAAAGTGACCAAACACGCTTTCTTTTTCATAAATAGAAAATAAATAACGGGATTTCGGGTTTTGTTTTTGCCAAAATTCCGTTATTGCTATCTAAACTTAAGTTTTTACATAAATGACGAATACTTTTTTTGCTCTACTTTTTGTTGTTAGGCAATAGAATTGCTTTTTTTGTTATTTTTTATTTAATTTTTTGCTTTGAAAACAATAAAAATTTAAAAAAATATGTTATCCGCTGCAAGTTCAATAATTTGTTTTACATTTTTTCGTTTCGTTTAGCCGTTGTACCAGTATTTCCTAAAAATTCAGTTAATGACGAATACTTTTTTTGACCGCTGTACATCATTTTCTTTTGTTGTCTATGATAGTACATAAGGCCATATTGCAGAACACTCTCCCGAAAATATTGCAATCATCTACGAAATCTGCTCACTTGAAAGTTGTTGTTATAAATTTCAATGACAAAGTTCCGTTGATTCTATTGCGATCCCAATTTTTTTTTACTACTCGTCTTAGCCATCAAAAACGAACGAAACAAAACGCGGCTGCAACAATCTAACACTAAGCAACCCACAGGTGGTTGGTTGGTGGATGCTTTGCACTTATTCAAGGCCAGAACAAAATGCAATGGGCAACAGCAATAACAAAACTGTTGTTCCTCTATTAATCAATTTAACACAATTCCGAAAATGTTATTATGACGTGAATGGCAAAAATTTGGAAATTTAGAATACACACGCACACCTAAACAAAAATTTTATTAGAGTTATTGAACTTGCTCTTATAATCCCACGAACACTCAGTCAATCATTGGTTACTTAATTTTACCATGGTTTTTGCAGTTGACTGTTGTGAAATGACTTCTAACTTTATAGCAAACACTTTTTTTAACCAACTACATATTATTTGATTTATTCAATCTAACAAACAGAACTGTCTTATTCAAAACATGTTAACCCGATCGCGACACCCGCACGTCCAATCGTCTTAGGGCGAAACAAAGAACTGAGTGCAGAGAAGAAATAAACACTGATTTAGAAGTATTCATCATTAGACAGAGTTACCGTCATAGAATCTAACGATTAATTATAACGGGCGCATTTTATACCCTACACCATGTTTTAGTCGATGTTATACTGAGTGGTGATGTTTGTGACATTCGATTGTGCTGAGTCAAGAAATATCTTTGTCGCAAATGGAAACTATAATGCAAATATTTATTATTATAGCAAATTAATTCAGTTCGTCACTTCATACATGCAAGAACATTATATTTGGTTATAAAAGCTCACGATGAAATAACATTGCAAAACTGTCCTATAGGAAAGATATCCATGAACACTTAAAGATGTTATGCAATAGTAAAATATGGATTAACTGACATATTTAAAAAAAAAAAAGAAATGAGCAAATAAACAAATAAAAAAAATATGTTATGGCGGAGTGATTTGCGTTAAAAAAAAGAATCAGTCAGTTGCATAGAAGATTTTAAGAAATGTAAATATAACTTTCAGTAATTCTGTTAACATACTCGTACAGTACTCCGTGCCTTAGAAAAAAATCGTTTGTTAACCAACGACAAAATTGGTTGCAGACTTAACTTGTTTGGCACTGCCTGGAGCCCTCAAATGTAGCGGTGTTAGATGGAAATTATTAACCAAAAAAATGTATATTGATGACAGTATAAAAGTAATTCACAAAAAATTTATTTTTAAACAGGTTGTTAAACTTTTTGTAATTAAGAAATTTGACTCTTAACCACAGTGTGTCCAAACACAACTGTTAAAAATACGACTAAAAAAATTATTTGGTGGAGAATCAATATTTTGTCGAATTTGATACAGCAGGGAAAAATTGTGCAGGAATAAGAAATTGATCAATCTTTATGACTTCTTAGGGCATCATTTTGGAAATAAAGAACTAAAAAACTAAAACATTTTTAAAGTTTGTTTGAAGAAATCAAAATATGAAAGTTTATACATTACATTTTTTCTGGAAAGAAAACAAAAAAAAAAAAACAGAAAGAGAAAATTTTTTGGATCATAGAAGATTACGTTATTGTTTTATATGTGCAAAACCAACGTTTTGCAAAATGATGCTCAAAAATTACCGAAGATCGGTAAACAATAAAACATGGAATGAAAATTATTTATTCACTTTTCCGTAGCAAACAAAAATTCCTGCAAATATAGAAAACTGTGGTTAAACTCAATTTTTTGGAAGAAAAAATACACATATTATGAAAGAAAGAAGATGATATTTAAATGCTTTGCAGCATATTTTCAAATAACTTTGTATTTTTTGGTATTTGTTTTCCTATAATATTATTGAATGACTATAATTTTATATATACATAAAATCGCATACATATACATAATCATTAGTTTTCTTTAATTGTTAATTAAATACACAAAAAAAAAATTAAAAAGTGTTCACATTTAAGCAAAGATGAGAAATATATTAAGTTGTGTGAAGTGAGGCCAAAATCAGATCATCTAACTTTGTCTTATAGTGTGAACAATTTTCGGTGTCCACAGATCCGTTTGTATGAGCGAATTATGAATTTATGGTTCAATTCTTCTGAAATATTGAAAAGTTAATATTTCGTAAAAAGTAAAAGTTATATCAAGTTTAATAAAAATCATGTCATCTGTTAAGGTGTTGTCCTGTGACTATATTTCGAGACAAAAGGATGTATTCATATGCGAATTTCAAGAAGAAGTGGTTTGATATCATACAAATTTCGCGGTTGTTAATTCGTGTAAAATTTGGTTGAAATTAGTTCATTTAACGGATTTTTATAGCGTGACTAAATTTTCATGATCTATTCCAT
>JAHXMU010026595.1:0-16905 GCA_019455685.1 Philornis downsi
ATATAAGACAGATTTTTAATGTCCACTACGATTTCTCCTATTGAATTTTTAGAAATATATATATACTTTATCAAGACATTCTTTTAAAGCCCTGATATAACGCCATTTATGTGCAACGGGAATGGAAAGCCTTTCTCTCCAATGTCACTCTATGTAATTTCGAAATGAAGACGGAAAGACTACATCCTAAGTATGTTCTCGAAAAATCATGTCTAATCGAAGTCCTTCCTATACCTAAATTCCGCTTCTGCCTTGTTGTTTCGTAAGTTTCAGACAATAGTTTCTAAGGTATATCTTCCTAATACCTGAGATTTACTATAAATTAAAATGCTCAAATCACTGTGATACCGTATTTATCATTTTTTGTCCACGATACTCCCCTGCCGTCAGGGAATTTACACAATAAAGGCCACTGTCAACTTCACACATAAAACAAAGCTCTACAAAAAAGTATCCATGTGTAGTGTGTGGGTGTGTCAGTACGGACGGATGGATGCATGGTTGTTGCGTTGGCTGGCTCACTCACCATCTGACTGCCTGGATGCAACCTTTAGTTTCCTTCCTTTATCCAACTATTAATTCATATCGCAATAATTGAATGAAGCGTAAAATGTAGTATAAAAATGACAAACAACAACTACTACACCATAAAGTTCAAATACAACCCTAATCGAAAATCAGCAGTCAATACCTCGCGACACCGGAATGATGTATGCAATGAAGCTATCATGCCCAACTCTTTCCTTTCGAGCCATATTACTCCTATGTTGTCCGAGTACTACGACTGTTTGCTCTCGCCGATAATCTTTAAATTACTCGTGTGTCCATTCACTTACTCACTCGCTTGTTCGTTCTGTGCCTGCCTGTTATTGCTTTCGCATTGTCTGTCATACAGAGTATTCTGTGATGTGTGACGTAAGATGACTGCAAATATTGTTGCCATAACTGGCAAAAGGTTGTTGACCAGCGCATGTCATCATAAGCAGTAACGAGATTACGGTTGGAGTAAATTTGGAGGAGATGATATCTTTTATGGGTACAAGGGGGGACTAATTTTTGGTGATGCAAGTGAGTCTGCATTGAGATTGAAGAATTCTGTGCATGAAATGGGGTTCATTGCCGAGCTATCAGACTAGATTTAAAGAGCGTGATGTGAAACGGATGCAGCCACACAAAATATTGGCCAAGAGGCAGTAATATCCGGCTTAGTAAAATTGCATTATTTACCGCTTCCATGTCAGACTGCATTATCATCACTTAATAATGAATTAAATATTAAGAAATTCGTTAAATGGAATAGGAAATGTGCTCACTACCGTACTAGTGTGAATGTAGAGTTTGAGAACACTTTCCGATGCATCAGTGATTTAACAGATCTATTCTTTGGACTACATGACAGCGACTATCGTTTGCATGATCGCAAGTTCAATTCCGCATACGCCACCTATCATTACTTCAGCGGCGGCCACCTCGATGAATCTGACGAACACATCGAGTAGGCGAGTAATCGACAAGTCTAGTAAATATTTGTAAATCTAAGACGTTCGAAATCATTATTAAACTGTAGATCGCATAACGTAAGTCTAAAAATGAACTCACTCACTCATATGATGTGAGAAGATCTCCCATATCTCATTCATGGGGATGTAAGGAAATTGGTTTTTTGTTTTTTATTCCTTGGTCGAACCTTTCCCAGAGCCGCCATCTCATTTCCTGTCACGATGCTGTGACCAAGTATCCAACATAGACGAACATCTGCATAATGTTTGCTAGCGGCTTGAATATATACATGATTTCCGACTTCGCCAACTCTAATTTGCAATGGAAACGGGCTCATTCAATGTGAATACCAACAGTGTATCCGTCGTCTTTGGAACAATTAAAATCTTTCTTAAGTGGCACTGCGACTAGCGGTCTTGCTAGAATGATAAACTACTCACTCCTATCTCCGTTCCGACATCTACCTTCGAGCTATTGGCAAAAATTAAAGATTCGGTCTCCAAAATTACCTTTTCAGAATCAGTATTTTAATATCAAATGAAGCGTCCATGGTTGAAGCCATATAATCACTGCTCATGTTTAATCATCCCTCACGTCCAGGCCTCCCAACAATTTCCAGTATTGATGTATTCCCATAGAATGTATTTGAATCTTGCCACAAACCAGATTTTCTGTCTTATTGCGTTCTTACCGCAACCAGTCCCTGATTAGTTAGGTCTAATTAAAAGTCTGTTTTCCAATCAAAAGTTACGCATTGCCATTTCGTTCGAAAGAAGATTTCAATTCGATGTCGACAAAGCCAAAAACAAAAACAAGGCATGTGCAATGTTCCCTTCTGAAATCGGATCGAATTGCTTTACGTTTTGTTAAGGCCGCTATATAAATATATTGACCACAATTAGTTTAATCGTTTCTAGAAGCCATAATTTTCATTTAAAATTGATTATAATTAGTAAATACGAAGGCGATCCTAAAACTAGCTGACCTAAGAAAGTAGACACAAGAAAGTTCGGAAAATGTTCTTTAGTTTTCAGCATACGAGTAATCTCCTTTTAGCTCGATACACTTTTGCCAGCTACATTCAATAGCTTCTACACCCTGTTTATAGTAAGAACTGACAAATTCCTTAAAATATCCATTAACCGCAGACTCCTCCTCCTCATTGTTGGCAAATCTTTTACCAACGTGCAATTTTTCCAAGTTTGGAAATAGGAAATAGTCCGAGGGAGCTAAATCTGGCGAATAAGGTGGGTGATGAAGCAATTTGGCCATTGCAATGGTGGATGTGTGAACTGGAGCATTGCCTTGAAAATACTTTTTGAAACAATATTTTCTTTTTCGTTAAACGCTGTCTTTTTCCATAATTACATCGGCTTAATATATCCAATATATTAGCATACTGTTAGCCGTTCCTTCCTGAAGATAATCAATAAACATAATCCCATGTGCATCCTAACAAACCGACGCCATGACCTTGCCTGCAGATGGAACTGTCTTTGCCTTCTTTCGACACGATTGTCCCATTCTAGTCCACTGTTCTTTTGTCGCACGTGTCAAGTGGTGGACCCTTGTCTCATCCATGATTATAAATCGACGCAAAAATTCTGCTTTATTGTTATGAAACTTCGCCAGACTAACTGTACTCTACAGAAACAACTTCACTACGCTGTTTTTGCTCTAGTGAAAGCAAGCGCGGCACCCATTTTGCGCACAGTTTTCTCATCTTCAAATCTTTGGTCAATAGAAGATGTATAACAATTTGAATAACAATTTGAAATGCCTATCATTTCAGCTAGCTCACGCACTTTTAGCCGGCGACCATCCAATACCATTTTGTGGGTTTTCTTAACAGTGTCTGTCGTGGACACCTCAATTGCTTCGTATAATCTCCGCTACGCAATATTTTACAGTCGTAAACAAAGGGGGCGGACTCTTCCAGAGTAGAATCTAGATCAGCTGTAATATTGGTTGGACTTAGATCTTTCAAATAGAAATATTGAATTTTTGCATAGTTACGATTTCACTAAGATCCTTTACTTTTGATGGCTTAAATCAAAATACTAAACAACATGGCGCCCTTAAGCTTAAAACATGTGTTTTATAAGGTTGCTTACTTTTCACCAAAATAATTTCTTTCAAACTACCGGTGTCTAGTTACGACGATTTTTTGAGACTGCCCACGTATGATTTAGTTGAATCAAAAACGGTCCTCGCTGATCAAAACTATCCATGTTTTGTTATAACTCGCAGACAAAGGAACTATCCAAGCTTGGTTTTATCACCAATTGATTCTGTTGAAAATTAAGCCATAATTGTGTTTAGAATTTTCTCACATTGTGCACTTATATTGCCATACGATACAGTTACGTTACATAGTAAACTTTCTAAAAGAATTGTTTCGGATTCAATGGGGAAGGGTATTTTATGGCCGGCATCGAACGAGATTAATATTTGAAATTTAAATGATAAATTTAAATGTTGTATGAAAATATTCCTTATTAAATTTCACGCCATTACTGTAAATATATGGGAGAGTTTCACATTTAGTGAGCTTTCACGCATTCTATTTTTTAGAACCTACAGTTTGAGAACGATTCCGAACGTCACAGTTTGATAAGCATTTACCACATTTGTCGATTACTCGACTACTCAAAGTGTTCCTCATGTAACCGCAGCTCAAATAACGATAGATGACGATATTGAACCCGGGATAATGCGAACGATAGTCGCATGCGCTAAGCGTCACGGTCCATCACACTTCACTTGATATTGTTATTTATTACAGGCAACATTGAGAGGAATTATAAAAACTTTGACCTCCCGATGCTTTAAATATATAATAAACTTGTGTAACCATTTCATCAATTGCCGGTTTCACCGGTTTTTTTTTTCAACCAAAATCCACTTCATTTAAAATATTCGTACAATTTTAAACAAACCGAGAAACTGGATTTTCGAAAGTCTGCTATGTCGATTATCCTGCTTGGGAAATAAGCCGGGAAGGTTGCAGTCGCATGAATCCCCAATTTTTCTCTACTAAGGAACTGTTGTTCAAGGAATTTGTTTCATTTTAACGAAATTTGTACTGAATCCCAAGTATTTTTAGCCTTTCCTGCTAAAATTAACAAAAGACATCCTAACAACCCTTTGTCCTTTTGGCGTCCCTCCTTCGGTGTTGTGTTGTGGCACACATGCAAGCTGGCTGGCACATGTAAATTTATCTTTCACGAAAAGGGTTTAATGCCACCGCCACCAAACGCTGCACTTGCACCACGTCAAGGGTTGGGTGGGTATAGCAAATATCTTACAATGGTCGAATGTGGTTGAAAGGTTGTGGGGTAGTTTGAGAGAGGCCGTTTATGGCCAAGGTAAATATAAATTCATGTTCTACATGAATCGCAAAAGCAACGAGTCAGCCAGCAAACGAGAGAAAAAAATTACAAAGTACAATAACCTTGACATGCTATACAAACAATAAAGGAACATAGATCGAGACTGCCTCAGTTGTTACAAGAACAAAATGCTGACCTCCCTCATCCTCTTTCTCATTGCATTAACATGCGCCCACTCACGCCATGGGCTCGTCTAGGCACCTGTGTATTCCTGTTGCAAACTTCACCGTACAACTCGGCAATGCTTTCACTTCGTCGTGGGTGCTGATAAATGTGAGTGCCAACCAGTCGCTTGTTCTGTCCCTGTGCTCCAGACTTTTCCTGAATATTTTCCTAGTTCTTGTTTGCATTTCTTTTTTCTCTTGCTTTCATTGCTTGTGGACGGTTCCATTCATGTCAATAGAACCAGGGACAACACCCACATTATGGCTAACAGCGAAAGACAAAGAGTGGTGGAGAGGGAATCCCGAGGGACAGAGACTGAGACTGGGACTGGGTGCAAGCAAACGACACAACAAATAGCAACTGCCACCTAAAAGAAGAAGGAGTATTGCATTGGCTTATGGAGGAGTTCTTTTGTCTGGGCTTGCGTTTTTTTTTTTAGATTTTTTATTTTTGGAATGCATGACTGCACATTTTGGTGCGGTTCGTGTAAAATATTGCAAAAACTCATACAAAACAAAAAAAAAAAAAAAAATAAACAAAAAATGAAAGAAATTTATCGCAGCCCTGTGTAACGGAAATGAGAAATTCAAGTGCAATTTGTTTGAATTGTTCGACTGGCTGTATTTTTGACATTCGACGTTTCTGTTTTGGGTTTTCGGTGTTGAACTTAATTAAGGCAGCGCCTTTATGCCAGTGACTCACCGGCGAAAGGTGGTAAGGCAAAGGTACAAAAGGTAGTTAGGGAATATTGAATTCTTGATGAAATGTATCAGGTAAATTTGCGTTTTTCTAACCCGGAAAACAATTTTATATACGTTGAAAACTAAATAATATAACGTGAAGGCGGTACACTGTGTACGTTTACTTACCTTGCAACAATTCTTGCGCAAAGGAGCCAATTGGCTTGTTTTTATATGACAACTTGTGACTGTTGAAAACTAGTTATGCTGTAGTTCATTTTTCACCACAGGGTTTGTCTTGCTAGTTTTCGAGAAATGTTAACTTTAAATATGCGATAATCTTTGACAGATTATCAGCCTGCTTTCATAACACTTTCAAAACGGCAGACAAATGAATCGTCTATGAACGTATGAACGTTTTCGTAAACTGTTAAAGTTTTCAAAAAAAAAAAAACAAAGATACTATTTTACACATTTTCAATGTTTTTCCATAAAGGTGCACATAAAAATAAAATTTTTATAACAATTCTATTCAACGGAAATGAAAGCTTTTCAAAACGAACATCTATTCGAATTACAAGACTAACATAAATAGAGAGTAGCGCACGAATCGTGCTACTGTCAATTGCCAATTGTTAATGGGGACCGTTATTTAAAGATGTTCAAGAAGTTTTTTTACTCAGAACTGCGCCTAAGATGTATCCTTTTCAACAGCATTTGGTTGCAGCAAAATGGAGCAACTGCATCCCAAACAAATTAATATCCCGAAACTCCTCATTCCTCTGGCCACAAGATCAACTGACCTAACTGCACCAGACTTTTTTTGTTAGGTTATAAAACCAAGGATTTTGACTCTTCAATTCAGTCAAATTCCTTGGTTTCATAACCCACAAAAAAATTCAATAAAAACAACAAAGCGATCTCGACTTCGAGCCTTCAAGCCGCAATGAAAAATTTTCTAATCAGGTAACGGAAATGCGTGAAGGAGCAATAAGGTCATTTATGGTCGATCATCTTCAAAACCAATTAGTTATATAAAATAAAATTAAATTATTACACAGAAAAAAAACCAAATAAATAAATGAAATACATTTATTTAAAAAAATTAATTGAATTTCTTATTGTAGCACAATTGGTGTGGCACCTTTTATATATGTTATATATGCAATTTATATTTACTGCCACAAAAGGAGGGCGTTTTCGTTGTGGTCCCGTATTTAAGGATGATTCGGTACATCCCTCACATCTTTCATGACACATCTATTTGCCTGATGATGGATGAGTCGGTGCAAAATTTAAAAATCAAAACTTGAAAAAAAACTTTTCGATAAGTTAAAGATAACGAAATTACGGAAAACAACATTATTTAAAAATAATTTGGTATAACACAGAAAGGATGTTCTGTGAAACCGGTCAAAATAAATGCATCCAAGGATGCAAACATTCATCATATTTTGTGGTGGGGAAGTGGTGAAAAGGAAATTAACGTAGAGTTGTCATAGCAGGAAAACATTATTTTATGATGTCTCTTCTCTACATATTCATGACTGATGCAGGTATGATGAAAATTCAAATCTTTGGTTGCAATTTTTCATTATTCGAAAGAATTGATTTTTGTTACAGATTGTGGTTGTGTTTGTTTCTTTAGATTGCGTGTTCGGGAAAATATTCCATTTTTAAAAATAATTTCGCTCATTATAAATAATTCCACTAAAATTGCTTTTGAAAAGGCATTCTTAAGGATTATTTTTATCAGCAAATCTGCGCTCAGATTCCATAACAAATCAGTAGACAGGCACTGATTTTCGTACAATCGAAGCTTATATACCCTCTAACATTAACTGTAGTCGACAACATTATGGACGGACATTAACGACGTAGATTTTTATGTCTATAAAAAAAATGTATATACAGGGTGTTCGTCGTACTACTTTGTTTACAATTTTTGATGAAATGTCGGCAATTATGTATGGAATACAATATCAGATAAATGCCCGCCTTTGTTATCCTCACAAATGCGAGCCCTTTTGAGCACATTTTTCATTACATTCTCACACATTTCACGCGGTATTTCATTAATTTCATCACAAATATTTTGCTTGAGTAGCTCAAGCGTTTCTAGGTTGTTTTGCATAAACCTTGGTTTTCGGATATCCCCACAAAAAGAAGTCCGGAGCAGTCAAGTCAGGCGTCCGTGGAGGCCAATCAATATCACCATTTCTTGAAATAACTTATTGTAAAACGAGGTCTCGCAATAATTCCATTGTAATCCTGGCTGTATGCGATGTGGCACCGTCTTGTTGATACCACATGGTAAACAAGCCCAAAGCATGCAGTTGTGGCGTTAAACAGTTTACAATCACATCACGATATCGCTCCCCATTGACAGTTACCGTTACGCCGTTTTTAGTTTCAAAGAAGTAAGGTCCACTGATTCCTCCTGACCAAATTGCACACCAGACTGTCACTTTTGATGGATGCAAAAATGACTGATCAATAATTTGGGGGTTTTCCATTGCCCAGAACCGACTATTCTGTTTATTCACATATCCATTCAAATGAAAATGTACCTTGTCACTCATTATGATTTTTTCATGAAAATCGGGGTTGTCATTGACGAGCTGTAACATCCTATTGGTATATGTATGGCAGCGTAAACGGTCTCGAGGAAGAAGCTCTTGTGTCAACTGAATCTTAAATGGAAACAAATGCAAATCCTCGCGCAAAAGTGTGACCAAAGTTGTTCTTTGAAGACCAAGCTCCTGAGCACGGCGTCGAATTGAGGTTGATGAATTTGTTTCTCCCAAAAATTTCACGCAACTTTCTCATCGTGACAGTAATCGGTGATTGAGTTTGATAAAATGTTTTAACGATTAAAACGAATATTTTTCCATAATAAATTTGCCACGTCTCTATTTCACGACTGCCAAATATGAACCGCCAAGAGGGCAATGCCAAAATGACGGCAATGCAAAGCAGTATACCTTACCAACGGACACCCTGTATTTTATTTGATCTCCGAACATTTACAGTTTTAATAAGCGAAATAATAAACTTAATATATCGGAGGACAAAACAAATGTTTTCCCAAAAACTTTAAATGGAGTTTCTTTAAGCCGACTATTAAAAATTACGTCTTCGGAGCTTATTGTGTCCCCTAGGAAACAGATTTTGAATTATTTGATATTAAGATGTTTTGTTTGAATTATTAGAAATTATAAATGGAAATCGAATCAATGTTTTCAAGTACTTCATAACCGGAGTTTTGGAAGTAGTTCAAAAGTTCTTCATTGGAAATAGTAAATACGTATGGACTGCATTTTTAGAAGTGATCCAAATTTGGCTATTTTTAAAGGGCTTCCACTTTCTATACTAGGTATATTAAGACCGCGCATTTTTTCAACGCTTCCATTGTATTCAATGCACGTATTTGGCGTTTAGTTAGAAATTTGGTCTTTTCAATCGACGTTTTATGAATCTTAAGAAAGCCTTATACGCCGTATCTGAAAATCTCACGGTGACTGCATCGAAAAAATTTCGTAGTGGAGGAAATCCGTCTTTCCTTAAGAATATTATTTTCATAGCTTCCACAAATGCCATATAAGCATATTTTCCGTTTCTTGGGAAACTATTTTTAATTACAGCGAAGGGACCGATGAAATTAAGCCGTTATAACCGGCAGTCATTGTGAGAATAGTAATATAGCTTAATTTTTTTTAACATACATCTAAAAATGTTGTTCGATAACAACTTCAATTAATTAGTTATGTGAATTCTCATCAAAGAAAGAAAATTTCATGAAAATCATTCTAAAGAGTTTTCATTGCTTTAGAGGACCTGGTGAAAAGGTGCGAAAAACAACAGTATCTCTCCTATGACAAGCCAATGTTATATTCATCGAAAATTATCCAATTTTTCACCACTTTTAGATCACGATCAACGGATCTTTTTAACTTATCAGGATGTTCTGTTTACTAGGTAAGTGATATTAATATGTTTTCCATCAAAACTATTTATTAATTTTAACTATAGAAGAAGTAGACCATTGTTGCGTAATAGCAGAATAAATCCGGCGGGCTGTGAATAATACATGAAATTAAATTCAAAGAGAAAGTATCTTGGAAGACACTCGTCAAATGAAGAAGTATCTTGGAAGACACTTGAACCAAACATGTCTTTTGCTCTAAAGTGATGTCGTGGAGAACGCTTTGGAGAAGACAATTTTTACATGAAAAAGAGCCTTGGAAAATATTACACTTTTCCTCATAAGAGTTATAATAAAACCATCATTACACTTTTCTTCCTAAGAAGTTCCACTACATTTTTCTTATCGAAAAATGTCTTCCACAACAGATTTCTGTATGAATCTACTCTTTTGTATATGAACAATGTCTTTAAATGTGTTTTTTTTTTTCTGCAAGCATGGTCTGCTTCATGACACTCTTCTACATGAAGCGTCTTCCGTGATAATTTTCTATTTGAAAGTATCGCCCTTAATGTTTTGTTTACATTTATATGAGAGTCTTGGAAGATATATTATGTATAAATGTCTCCTAGATCACTCTTTTTGTGTGAATATCTCTTGTTAATGCTGAAATTCTTTTTCAAGATTGTTGTTCAAGTGGAAAACGAAAATGCCAGATATTTTAAAAAGGTATTTGTAAGATAGAAAATGGACAACTGTTTGCGCTATTTTCAGGTATACAAAATGGCCCCTATGCGGAGTATGTAAAATCCCTGATAACGTGATGCCCTAATGTTCGTGAAGATAAAAATAATATTGTATTTATTATTATATACAGGGTCATCGTTTACTATACATATACATCCGGTCTGGCAAGGCTGTCTGCTGTTATTTAGTTATTTAGTGAAAGGTTTGCAATTTACTAATATGGATCGTTTAACAATCGAAGAACGAGTTTAGAAACGTTAAAACTTGCTACGAAAGTGGTGATTCAAACGGCGTTTTTCGTGCATTACGGGGTGATTATGGCCATCATAATCGACTTACTGAGCAAGGAATTGATAAGATTATAAAGAAATACGCACTGCCAAAAATATTGCTTCTGTTAGTAAAAGTGTGGAGGATATTCAGAATTTCAATACAGAGTGCTATGGCCGTATGATATCCGACTTTTTTTTTGGCCTGCAATTGAAAATTATGAACTGGATGATATGTGGTTTCAGCAAGACGATGCTACGACCACACAATATGGCCATTTTAGCTTTATTGCATGGGACGGTTGCAGAAAGCGTAATTTTCACGTTCTGACGTCTTCAATTATCAACTTAGACCATGTAATTTGACGCCGTTAAACTTTTTCTGTGGGGCTACGTCAAAGACCGTGGATAGTTCCCAAACGTTGGAGCATTTAAAAACCAACATTCGTCAATTTATCACCGAGGTAACGGCGAAATGAGTCGAAAACTACCTGAAAAGAATTCACTAGTGCAACAAATTCAACTAGTGCAACAATGCAACACTGTATAATGAAATAAAAGTTTCATCGAAACCATAGCTTCATGTTTTTTTTTTTTTTTTAATTTACTTTTGAAAGCGAAAAATGCTTAACCCGGCACTTTTAACTATGACTATACATGTTTATGACGCTACCGAGATTTTCGGTAACTGACGTTTTCGAATAATTTTCACTTGGGCGGTGGGCAGCTCTTCATTAAAATATTGTTTCGTAATGCTAATACAGAGATGTTCATATCATACAAATCATGTGTTTTTCTCTCCATATCCCACAAAAATTCGTCTTTTTTTCGCCACACATAGAAATGCATAGTTCCGAGAATTAAAGAGACCAAAACATTAAAAACACATAAAGAATTTTTTTTCAGATGTTTCCAAAAACTATTTTCATTTGAACCGCACATTAGGCTATGCACATAAACACACACACACCCATTCATAAAATGTCAATGTCTACAAAAGAACGGACAAACAACATCTCATACAAGTACAGTGCGAACTCGTTAATCGCAACCACCTATTACCGCAACTGATGTTTTTGCTTGCCATCAGGACATTCTTGCATTATGTCCTTATAATGGCAACTATCAATCCTGTTAATGGCATTTTGGGTACAGAAATAGCACTGTTCGTCTGTTTCACTACAGCGTTTTCTGGATAGAGCTAAATAACCAAAAACCATTTTTTAAAACCATTTTCAGTCCAGTCATTTTTCTTCGCACAGAAGTCAATTTTATAAAATCGTGATGCTTGATAGGTTATGCACAATTTAATGCAATTAAAATTGAAATTCTAATATAATTCAAGGGATATATGTATGTATGCACGTAAAGTACAAGAAATGGTGGGGTTATTCCGTCTATATTTCACATTTTACTAAACTCTCCATACTCCATACAATCGCCAAGAATTTAAATTACGACAGTCTACGCATTGGAGATTACAGTGGACAATTAAAATTCGATTAAGCGGTCTATTTACATACATACATATATGGGAGGTACCAGAAGGGGCTTAGCAGCGCAGTCAATTTTCATTCTCAGAACCAAGCGTCAAATCTAATTAAATATAGTGCAACAGTGTGAACGATATCCCATATATCGTTAATTTCGGAAATTAGGTCAGTTTGTATGGGAGTACCAGAAGTGGCCGGTCGATGCAACCGTTTTACCAAACCAAGTTTCAAGAGGTTTTGTAAATGTTTACTCCAGGTATCTTGGGTACAAGCCAGACAGATGAACATCGCTTAATCGTATTAAGAAGTCGTGGAACACATTTTGTCAAAAAATACGGAATACATTTAACGCTTTCTTCTGGTTGTTACCGCATCAAATTATACATACCTTCATTTAATTATTTTTGCCCATCCCATTCCCCACTTATAGTGTAACCTAAAAATTTACCAAATATGCGTACACACATATTGTTCATACCTGAATTGTATGACCAAGCGTCACAACTTCATACACTACAAAAACACGCAATTTTGGCAGCTGTGACAATAACAACAAACGCATACACACGCAAAGCGCGGTACCTGCCGACCGACCGATAACACACAGAAAGACAACAAACATACAAAATAGCAAGAGAAGAATGAGGAGATGGAAGAGCAAAGCCACAACACAGCTTGAAGCAACAATAGTGGAACATGGCGCATGGCGCATGGGAGCGAAAGAGATAACTGCTGTGTTTGCTGTGGTAGTTAATGTGTATGTTTGCCTGGCAAATGACCCATACAGATTAGTCGTCATACAACGCTTTGTCTGTATACATTGTGTGAGTTCCCAAAGCGGTTGCTTGGCTGTACTTTCAAACATTTTTCAGTGGTATAAACACAGTATAATAAATTCAACAACAACATGAATTCATTTCGAGCAGAACGCAATAATTGTCGGCGGCGCCTAATACTGTTAGTGAAGAAACATCCGATTTTGTGGAATAAAACACAAGAGGACTACAAAAGAAATCGTTCACAAAAATCACAAACTTGGCAGGAAATAGCAGAACAATTAGGGTCATCAGGTAAGTAAGTGTCTCACAGAGGGGGTGTAGAGAAGAAAGGTACTGAGAGAGAAAAAGATAAAGCGAGAGAGACTGGCAGTGGGAATAAGAGCCTATGCACAGCATTGCCAGATTTAATAATTGTACATACACCCAGTAAAATATAAAAAACGATTTTTTTCGTAAATATGCATGTATATGACTATTAGGTTATGAACTATGTGATTTAAAAACTCACAAGTGTTTACACTTAGGTGTTTCAGTTTTGCCTGGCAAGTTATTGCTAACGAACAGAAAAAATTATTCGCCCTGCGAGCAAACTTCAGTAAAGATCAGTGTACGAAGTGTGTTCAAAAAATAATATGAATTTTGAAATTTCGCGGGCTCCGTACATTCGACTTTCGATTATTGTTTTTTTTTTTTTTTTTTTTTTTTTTTGTCGGCACACTCGTCTCGAAGATATGTTGACATTTTAATCCATATAGCATATTTAGTTTGTTTGTGAAAGACGTAAATAAGACAAGTGTTTTGCATGTTACGCGATTTTTTGCTATCGACAAAAATGGATCAAAGAAGTTACATTAAAAGTCAAGGAGAGCCAAAACCAAAAAAAAACACGCCAAGTTCGATCAGATGTCAAGGTTTTGCTCACTGTTTTCTTCGATTACCATGGTGCAGCGCATCAGGAGCTCTTACCACAAGGTCGTACGGTAAATGAGAGGTATTACCTTGAATTTACGCGCCGTTTGCGTGAAGCAATGCGAAAAAATGCCTGGAATTGTGGAAAAAATATCATGGCTTTTGCATCATGTCTGTGCGGTAGAGTGAACCAGATATTTGTAGTTTGTTGTATTTCTCACGATGGGAAACGTTTTTGGTTGATAAGGTGCCTTAAAAATAGAAATATTCTATATTATTTTGGTATATTAGGGCAACGACCTGATACATTTGGTATATAATTTTCGACACGGAAATGCATTTTAAAACGTCATAGGCGTAAATGATCTTCGTGATATTTTTTGACGTTAAATATTGGAAATTAGGTGGCTATTTAGAAAGTCTTTAAATCCAAAGCAATTTATTATCGTATAAAACATACAGAAAATACAGTAGGGTACAATAGGGTGGATAAACAATTTTAAATGAGACCATTGAAAACAAAGGCTTACAATTAGAAAACAAGGCTGAATAGCTTGAAACGCAGCATGTTGACTCTTTACAGTTCGCAAAAATCAGACATGATTGTTATTAGAAAGACCGCAAAATCATATAATTTCCGTAACTTCAAGTTCAGAAGGTCGACGTGGTGGCCCTGCCCAAGCATTTCAATGGCCGGCTCAATAAAACACCACTATCGGTCGTTTGAGAACAGTCTTGAAGAAAACGACACCGAAAACAGTGATGGCCAAATATTTGCCTTCTTTACAGTCAGCAAGAAAAACTTTAGGTAAGGACAGAGTTAATGATTTTTTTTTAAGAGTTTCTTTGAATATATTTACACTAACAAAATTTTTGTTTTTTACGTGTATGATGAAACTGATTGTTTTATTTTCATAATTATTAGTGTATAATAATTTGTTTTTAAATCAATGTTAGGGGTTGGCTGTCAATCGGCATATGTTGGAATATGGAATATGTTTTTCGTTATTACTGTTTATGCTTTTAAGACAAATGCGGCCACCTAAGTCTGATTTGAATATTCCAAATATCCCAAAAATTATGACAAGTTTTGACAACACTGATTTTTTGAAAAACACTTCATGTTTCAAAGCAATAAATTTCGAGTTATTTCTTGCAAGCAATGTTATAATCTTACAAATGTGTACTTTTTATAGAAAATTGAACAATATATAAAGAGAATATGCGTCAACAAAGAACGTCAAAATTAAAAGTGGAAGAATATACAGGTAGATGAACATTGCTTTATGTTGTTTTCTGCATAATTTTTCACCTTTAATGTGAGATTATTTGACTTGAATAAAATGAATAATAAAAATATGGCAATAGTGTTAAAGTGTAGTTCTATAATATTCGGAATGTTATACTGAAACCAGGCTTGTAGCTTGAAAAAAATCAGCAACTGAGAACAAGAACTTAAACTCAACAAGACTTCAGCTTTGCCTTAATAAAATTGCACTATATTTGCCAAAACGGCCGCTGTGAGGTAGCTAATTTTTAGCTATACCACCAACGCATATTCATAATGCAATCTTAAAAAGTGCCAAAAACAATCTTACGCACATCCCTGACATGTATGACTAACAAATACATTGCATACGCATAGATAATTTATTTCGCTTCGGAGTCAAAAGTAGGGATGATCAGAAAGCCAAGAGCGTAAGATGATCCCGCTCTCTTCGTTACTGTATTTGCGCGATAACTCCATAACTTTACATATTTTTGTTAATATTTCTGCCGATTACAGTAAATTAATCTATAACGTATGTATATTATTACATATGACGTTAAAAAACGCCAAACTATTAAGGCGCCAAGTTATAAAAGAGAGCGAGAGAGTGAATGTTGGAAGCAAGCGAAATTCACTACAGAGAGAAATTTATTTATGCGTACTAATTGTCTTTGCGACCAAGCGTTACAACCTCATACACTACAAAAATTTCCAATTTGGGCAGCCTCGACAGTAACAACAAACGCAAAACCACTACCGACAGACAACAAACATACAAAATACCAAAGGAGGAATAGGTACATGAAAGAGAAAAGCCACAATGCAGCTTGAAACAACAATAGTGGAACACTGTTGCGTACCACGACGCATGGGAGCGAAAGAGATAACTGCTGTGTGTGCTGTGGTAGTTAATGTGTATGTTTGCCTGTCAAATGACCCAGACAGATTAGTCGTCATACAACGCTTTGTCTGTATACATTGTGAGAGTTCTAAGAGCGGTCGATTGATCGTAGTTCCCAGCAGTTTGCAAAGTGTCAAATCTCAATTTGTGGAGTTAATTACAAAAAACAGTATAACAAATTGAACAACAATATGAATTCATTTTCAGTTGAACACAATAACTGTCGGCGTCGGCTGATATTGCTAGTGAAGAAACATCCGATTTTATGGAATAAAAGACAAGAGGACTACAAAAAAAATCGTCCGCTAAAATTGCAAATTTGGCAAGAAATAGCAGAACAATTGGGGTCATCAAGTACGTGAGTAAACAGAGAAAGTGTGGAGAAGACTTCACACAGTCGGTGTCAGTATATTTTGAAACTGAAGTGAGGGACCTACAGTTTAACAACAATTTCGAACGCCAGTTTGAGAAGTATTTACTAGATTTGGACTCAACTACTGGGAGTGGTGTTTATCAAACACATCGCGGTGATCGACGCTCAAAATAAGCTATGTGACTGTATCAGGAAGTGAAATTGCGGTTATGCGAACGGTAATCGCATGTATTAGCCATTTTGGCACAGTCGTTCAGCACTTTTTTTTATAAAAAAAATATAGTAGCAGACTTTTTTTATAACAAAAAATGTCATTTCATGTAAAAAATATTTTACCGCATACATTGGTCTTGTGAAACTATAAAAGAGCTATCATAATATACAGTCTACTGTGCGGAAAACGTCTCAACCATTACTTTACTATATAGAAAGTGGCCAACAAGCAATATTTATATTGTAGGTGATTCATGAAACCCTTGCACGTACATATTAATTAATATTT